>JAUCMT010000068.1:6229052-6253930 GCA_032357475.1 Enteromius thamalakanensis
CATATGTCGAGACGCACATGCATACACACACATATATATATATATATATATATATATATATATATATACACACACACACACACACAGAGTATATAGTTATCCGTTTTCTATTTTATATATATATATATATATATATATATATATATATATGTGAGATAGAAAAGATATTAAAGTATCTTTTAGCAGACAGTCAATGTTTAGGGTCAATATGGGTCTCATTCTGCAGGACCCTTTCAATCTTCACAATGTCCTTTTCCTGATGACTGTGTTTATAGATTGTATATTGCTGACATGCCCTATACCAAGGACACCAAAACTACTCATTTTACAGTAATGCATATATTTTGTTGCTGCTTCAGAAGATGACCTTTAAAAGTATAGCATTCCTGAGGTTTGTAGACCTTGGGAAGGTTATGATTGTTGAGAAATCTTCCACAGCTCAAATAAGATCTATGACCTCCTATTAAAAAACCTTGGAACCCAAGAAAAAAAAAACCTACCAAGACCGCGCAGATAGGTTAGCTCTATTCAGTAAAAATGTATGACCTTCAACTATCACCTTCTTGAAATTCACTGCATTCTTTGATTTCCTCTGAACTTTGGTTAATTGACATTTAGGAGGGGAAGCAACAGCCTGTTGAGAACTTAATTGCAGCACGACAGTTTTGGCTTTCTCTTCAAATAAAGGTCGAGACCTTAACTCCTCCGCCGTTAGAGGCATGCATATGCGATACTCCTTCAGGAGCATAACGCCCACACTCGTCAAAAGTGTTCAGAAATTCATGAGAAAGAAACGCTTTCTGCTGACTGCTCCCACTTAGTTAACTTCCTCCTTTTGTTAAAGTTCTCCAATCGCCTAGAAACCTACTGGGGAAAAGAAAGATCTAAAAAAAACTACCACAAAAATATGTTACCACAATCTTCTGAGAATTGTGTTTTATGCATACTTAGCATAAC
This sequence comes from Enteromius thamalakanensis, assembly GCA_032357475.1. Taxonomy (NCBI): domain Eukaryota; kingdom Metazoa; phylum Chordata; class Actinopteri; order Cypriniformes; family Cyprinidae; genus Enteromius; species Enteromius thamalakanensis. Next base: position 6,230,010 of record JAUCMT010000068.1, read on the forward strand.
AGAAGTGGGTTTTGTCAATATGTAGCAGTAGAATTGTCTATGGTGATGCGTGAAAATTTTGTAATGGTTTTGTAATGTTGTTTAAACACTGACAAATGCAAAACCTGAAACTGAGAAGAAAAATAAGACTGTTATTTAGTGTAGCCATGCAGCAGAGCCACAAAATGTCAAACATTTTGTCTCTGTCTTCATGAAAAATATCATTCTTTATGGAAAAAATGTACTCTGATGGCCGATCATCAATTATGCCACAGACAGCCTATTTTAAGCATAATGCAGATGATGCAGGTGAAGTTTGTTTTATTCTTTGCAGTCTTTCACAGCGAGAGGTGGACATGCCGTGTGTATGTTGCAGATTGGATCCCTGCTGACATGACAATGGCATTTAATTAGAGAGGGTGAATGGATGTTACCTTTGGCATGGTGATTGCCTCTCAGCTTCTGCTGCGCTGTCATTGTCACTGTCACATCAGTCTGCAGGTAATTGTACAAGAGAAGGACGTCAATATTACATATCACAGTGTGAATGTGATACCACGGTCTTGTGTTCAGGCCATTATGTTTCGTATTTACACGTTTTGTGTTCCCGTTGATGCAAATATCACTGGCATACTGAAAAATAAATATTTGGTAACACTTCCATGTTCCATGTGTTAACTGCATTGGTTGATACAACTAACAAAGGATAATAACTGTTATAGCATGTATTCATTTTACTATTTATTTATATAGTTTAAAAAATGGTTGTATCTGCTAATATCAACCTGGTCTCATAAAAATATGTACCTCTGTGCACTTTTTGTGCAACACCATTTTTATGTAGTGTCTCTGAGTGGCGCAAAAACACAGTTTCAATACACCAACCCTGGCACATTTTATTATGTTGATGTAGATAAGTATTGCTGTGTTTTTATTATGCTTAAGTTATATCGCAACGGATCAGAATTAAAACATCCAAGGACTGTCACTAAAAGTTAATGCTCTATCATGTTGGAAATACGCCCTACACCAAAACCAACCCTAAACCTGCCTGATAGTGTTAACAATTTGTTGATGCAACCTGCGTCATTTCTACGTACTTTTATGCAGATTTGATCCATTTTGTTATAACGTAGTAACACAGAATCTAACAGAGCTTTCAACACCGTATCACATGAGCTACCGAGTAAAACTACACTGTAAAAAATGACCATGAATTTAACAGTAAAAAAAAAACTGAGGACGCTCCAGTAAAACCCTGCTGTAAAATTTACAGTGAAAAACTTCCCAGAAAAAAAACTTCACATCCCCAGAATTCCCTGCATTGCATTTCCTTTTTTTTGTTTGAATTTGATGTTTTTCATTGAAATAACTACGTTTCATCTTATTTTTTGTCTTATCAGTTATGATTATTAGGGTTTTATGTTACATGTTAGGTTGTTAAAGTAATGTTTTTTGCATATTTCAGTTTGAGACCATGATAGTGTTTGTGTGAATGAGACCGAGCTCCTTCTATATATGTTCATATTTAAAAGCTGCTTGTGATAGGCTTTAGTTCATCACGTGACTTTCTCACCACCACCTTTTGATCTTTTGGTGCTATTTCAAAACCTACAAAGGTAAATTTAACTTAAAACGGGATAACCTAAAATGTTGTTACCATATTTTGTTTACAGTTGAATTCTGCCAACCACTGCTACCGGTTTTTCACAGTAAATTTTAGATTTTTTATTTTTATTTAAATTTTTTTTACAGGGTCTTTGAACTTCAATAGACATGAAGCTGGGTGTGTGTGACGCTGACATTCAAAAGCATCACTTCCCATCAGTTCAGCATCAAATCTCCCATTAATATTGTTTTGAAGTCTTAACATGATTTGCAATCAGATTACTACATGATATCTGAGCTAACATTTTCTAATAATGAACATTTGTATGTTTTATTTGCTAACATTACCAGTATTCATTTACTAACACGTCACAGTGTTCATTAAAGATTAATGAATAACATTTCATTAACTGATATAATGTTAATGTAACCAATGTATTGTTTTATTGTTCATTTATTAACTTTAAAGTAACTTTACTCTAAAATGCTGCAATTTACATTGTGTCAAATTCAATTGAATAACAAGTCTAAATAATTTAAAACAACATTTAATTGAGAATTGTATTTGTTCTAAATAAAATTTGTTTATTTTATTGATTTTTTTTTTCTTTAAAAAATGCATTTTACCTTTTTTTTTGTTTTAGTTCTTCTCTACAACTGGCTATTTTAAATGGAGGCTGAAAGATTGAATGCAGGCTATTCTTCAGGAGTGAATAAAGGTGTTTGCTGAGATTGTGACAGGTGCCGTGGTCCTTTAGATTTGCTTATCAAAAATGCATTTTGTTTCCTAACACAACAAATCATTTATGCTTTCAGGCTCATGGCACACACCTCAACTAGGTCTTACCTACCCCCACATCTCTGAAGAGATGCCCTCTGCGCTCTACACCAAGCCTGGCTACCTGCTCATCTATCAACCTGTCTGACTGTGCTGTGGATCCAGTTAAAGCAAAATTCTTTGTCCACACTATACCCCCTCCTTCCCTTCCCTTCCTTCTCTACACAGGGTGCTGTTGCTTTATGGTAAGATGTGCTGTAATGCATGCATAATTTTAGGGTTTTAGAGAGGCTTTGATATTCGAATTCCATGTATTATGAGCATGATATTTATGTATACAGCGCAAACAAATCAGTATAAGACTCTGTTATCAGATTGCCCCCTCTGAGTCACAAGATGTGGTAGACTTTGCATATGCATTATCAAACAATTCTTCAATAACGCTATATTCAACCCTGTTTAAGACCAATCATGTGGCAGTCACAGATTAAATGTAGTGTGCAATGGGCAGCACTGCTTCTTACACCAGCAGATGGCAGCAAGGAGCTTTTTACCAAGTGAAAAGAATAGACGAAAAGTCACTGAACAATCTCTAGATAGGATTTATTTTTTTTAATGATCATGTTATTTGGAGTAATAATCCTTGTTTAAAATATAATCCTGTTTTGAAATATAATTTGATTATTTTTCTTGGTTGTTCAGTATTTCGTCTATTTTTGGAATCTTATATGTAGCTTTATTTTGCATTTCAAAAAAACATATGCACACATATATTGTTTTGATGTTTGTCTGATATGTAAAAATTTGTAAGATCTTTTTTATGTTCTTGAAACAAGCATTTTATGCTTACCAAGGCTGCATTTATTTGAAAAAAAAAAGATAGTAAAAACACATTATTATGACACATTATTGCAATTTAAAACACATTTTTAAACTGAATTTATTTCTGTGATAGCAAAGCTAGCCTTTCAGCAGCCATTGCTCCAGTCTTCAGTGTCACATGATCTGATTTGCTGCAGAAACATTTCTTATTATTAGGAATGTTGAAAACAGATGTGCTGCTTAATATTTTGTATAAACAGTACATTCCTATATCATATATTTTATGATTTTTTTACTGCATAGAGATGCAAACTGTATCATACACACATGTACTTAATATGAATACAAGTATTCATTTATACGTATTAATTAGACGTATTTAAATACAGCATACTCTCATTGGTCCATATTCTAAACACACAATAGAAATACAGGCCTCACGTAATCATCTGTAGCGTGTTATACCCACACATTCAAAAGTGTGTTTCTTTAAGAGAACAATATGGCCTCACAGCAAAGCTATTTCAAAACTGTCTGGGTGGCTGACAAAATTCTTGTTATTTTGTTTGACATTGACATGACGTTGAACATCTGTCATGCATGCTTTGGTTTGGAGCCCACAGTAAGAACTGGAATTCAGCCCTTGTAAGTTATCCAGTTACCCCTCCACAGGTTACATTGCATCATGTTTAATTCTGTGAAGAGGACATCACATCCCCAATCCGCCTTAAGAGTTTATGATATTGCTGTACACTGGGGGGAAAAAAATGGCAATGGGGACTGGGAGGCTGTTGAATTTTAAAATATGCATTTTGCATTTCTTACATGCTAATTTATGCTTTTAATTTTAACAGTTTTTAATCTTGTACCATTAATTTATTCTGTAAGGATGCTCAATCATTTAGAATTAAACTGATCAAAGCTAAATTAAGTACTTATGTTTTCTTCAGAAACCCTGTCCGTTTGAGAAGGAAACCAATTTGCACTCATTGCCATTTTTATGTGGTATCTGAGGTAATTAAAACTTGAAAATAAAACTATTTCAGTATTTGAATCGGCACATTACACTCATATTTATGTATATATCCTATCAAATACCATTGTTTTAAAAGTTAAGTTTATGCTAATGTTAACACTAGCTTTAGCGGCGCCTGAGAATGTCCTGTATATTAACGTTTGTGTGTTCGAAAATACGTGTAATCTTTTTCTTTTTATATCAGCTAGATTGAAATTTGAGTGAAACTGAACCACGTCTACACCAGACATTACCATTGTCGTGCCACAACAGCTAAAAGCCATCTACAGTGGATGAGACAAAGCAGCTGCTGTAAAGGCTTTGAAAACGTACAGACAAGAAAAAGCTGTTTTATTTTCTCCTTACCGATTTTAAGCATCTACAGACTAGCCCAGCAGTAGATTTCACAACAAAAACACAAAAACGACCAAAAAACTTACATACAAATCTCAAATCAAGTCATTCTTCCATAACACTAGCATTGCCGGTCACTAAACACACTTTGTCACTCATAAAACAATGACCATAACCACTAACAACTGATAGCAACAATGTTTTCTTTTGTTAAATCTCTTTGCAAAACAAGAACGACAGCTACTGTTTAGTGTTCAGTGGTCCATGTTTACACCGTCATAATCGAAAGTCTAACAACTGTGTAGGTTCAGCTAAATCTAATTGTTTTGAAAGAATTTTAAAAAAATAATTAAGATACAATACAGTATAGATATACAGTATAACTGTAGAAATATATCAAATTGTTATCTTATGCCGTTTTGCATCATGTTTTGAATCCAAGTTTTGGAAAGTTAAGAAACGTACAACTGGGCCCATGGGTATAACATTTGGTGGTGGTGGTTGTGTCTGAGAGAAAAAAGAATTAGAAAAATATCCTCACAGAATTTTTTGTGTATATGTTGTATGTTTGTACACATACATGCATATATTTAGGACAAATGTGTTATGTTTATATATGAAATATATTTCGTATAAATTATATGAAAGGAAGTGTATGAATGCAAAAACCAATCATTTCAAAACATACTGTGTGTGCATTTATATATACATAATATATATATTCACATTACATATTACTGTATGTAAACAACATGTAAACCTTTATTTTGGATGTGATTAATTGTTGACAGCAATACTCCTGTGTCAAAACGGCATCATATTGAAGCTTCCAAATTACATCAAAAATATCTTGTGTTCCAAAGAAAAACGAATGTCTTATGGGTTTGAAACGACTCAAGGGTCAACTGTCCCTTTAAATTTATTATGATTTTAAACCATCTTAGCAGGTGGCAAACCATTCTTCCAAACAGTTACGCATTTATTCAAGCCGAATGAAAGCAGGTCTCCGGCTGACTTGCTTGCACCTGGGCACCAGGTTCTGAGTGCGTCCTTACGCAGCACAAACTTACGTCTTTAAAGCTCACAATCCTCTACCCCCAGCAGCTTTGTCATGCTTGACTGTGTCGGTGCAATGCGGTAGATGGTGATAATGATTAGGAGGTCACAGGAATGATGGGAACTAAGAGGCCAGAGGCCAGATTTCTCCTGCCTGACAGCCAGTTGATTTCTGGATAGGGTTAGATGACAGCCGGCCCATCACCCTTTAGCTTTAGGTGCAGCTCCCAAAGGGATCAATCAATTAGCAGTGTCAACACATATATTAGCCTCTCCGATGGTGATTTACACCCTGAGTAAAGCAACCAGGCGCACACAATAAAACAAGAGAACGCCTGCAACACTTTCAGTTCGCTCCGGTTTCTCCTGACAAGACAGCGCTCGATCTCTGCAGAGGATATAATTGGATACTGGGGGAAAACTCCAGTGATTTGTGCTGCACCTCACCTCTATCTGTATTGGCTGAAGGCAGCTGCGAGGAAGAGTATGATGGGAAGAGGGAGTGCACAGCGGGAAAGCTCTCATACACTGCTCTGCTCTCCTTGATCAGATTCCATTTGCTGTTCTGGTCAGTTGCACCGTATCAGAGAGCATGACAAATATTAATCTCCTGTTCCTGTCAGAGCGGCGCTCCCATCGCGCCCTTGAATAATTCAACAGCGACAATGCGAAGTCGGTAACTGAAAAATGGGAGCGAGGGGGCTGATGATGTTGATCGCCGAGGAAATCTGAAAAAATATTTCACCGCGCGCTGCTGTCAGCCGTAGTGACAACATGCTCACAGGTATGCATGCCCTGCAGCCACAGGTGCCAGTGCTGATTTCAAGATGATTGGGGCTCGCCGGGTTGAAAAGTCTCCTTTTCACCTCTTCAAGAGCAGATTACGGACACAATGTTAACACTGGCTTCTGAAGAGTACATACCTCGCTGACAGCACCTTATCTGTGACCCGAGGCGGGTGAGGTCGAAGGTCAACCACCGTCCAGCCAATGAGTCTGACTTAACCTGCACAACCCTTCACATAATTGTCTGCGCATCATCGAAAAGGTTCTACAGACTTGGGCGTCTGCTACAGAAGATATACTGCTCACTGACATGAGCCGGTCTGAAATCATTCACCTCGATCTGTGCTCAAAGTAGCAGCTGGAAGATGAAAACCATGACACTTCTGGGTTTTGATACTGTCAGGAGTTTGTCGGTGGATACCTGCCTTGCAAATATGATAAAAGCGTAAAAAAAATAGCGTAAAAGCAGGAACAGATTTGTGTTGAGCTTTCAAAATGATGGCGTGTTTGTTGGTGGGACTTTATACAGAAAATGAAATTATTTCAGATATTCTATATTGATCAATTTGTTAACAAACTGGAGCTATACACTGTGGAAACGATCTGCATTCAGTTATATTTAATGAATTAATAGAGTTTGTGTGCTTGTCATTGCATCAAGCTACTCCATAGTTAAGTCAAACAATTCTATAAATCTATGCTACTTCAAAAGATCATTTTGACAAATAGCTTTTAGAGCATTTTTCACTTTTTTGCTGATTTCAGCACCGCAAAAATATGCTCAGCACCATGCTGCTTATGTGGGCAGTGTTAAAACTGTAACATTCTAACATGTGTGCCCAAATAAATAAACAAATATTCTAAAAATGATGGGTCTTGTTTTCAGGATGCATTAAATTGATCAAAATGATGACAGCAAATAAATGCAAGTTATCAATATTTTCTATTTCAAATCAATGCTGGTACTTTACACTTCTCAAAGAATCCTGAAAAATGTATCAGTTTTCATGAACATATTAAGCAGAACTGCGCTTAACATTTATAATAATTTGGAATATTTTGGGCACCCAATCAGCATATTAGAATGATTTCTGAAAGACCGAAGAAATGTGGTGGTAAAAATTCAGTTTTTACCACCAAAAGAATAAATTACATTTTGAAATATATCAAAAAGGAAAATTATTGTTTTAAATTGTAAAAATATTTTAGAATATTACAGTATTTTTGTAATAAACACAGTCTTGGTGAGCATAAAAAACAGGAGGAGACGAAACACAGATGTTTTTTTTCCCCCACATATCCTACCAAAATCTGCTTTAATGATTTTTTAAGTATAGGTATATGATGTGGATTAACAATGACATACATAATATTATAAAATGTTGGTCATGACCTTTGAAACAATGCTTGAGAACCACCAGCTTATTTATTTGGTGTGGGAAAGTAACTCTGAGCTAGGATATACGCTCCCCAAATGTTTTGAGAAGCATTTCAGTCAAATGCAGCGTGCAGGAAATTGAGAGAGTTTATGAGTAATTTTCTGCTGCAGCAGCTGTGTTTGCTAGTCCTCTGACATTTACTGTTTACCTCGGATGTATGCAAAAAAGGTTCTTTTAAAAGGTCTAATATATGCGGCATAAACACATATCCCACTAATGGTAATTTGTTTAAAAGATGTGAAGATCTTTTTGTTTAAATTCTGGGAACCCCATGAAACCTTTTGGGAAATCATCATATTTCCACAGAACAAAAAAAGCAGCAGGACAACATAATAATATTTTTACATCAGGCACTAGTTGTGAGCACAATAATTAGGCTTGACATCAAGTATTGCTATGGCAGAATGGATATCTCATACAAAAACCAAATCTATTTTTACCCTCACAAATCCGTCACCACTTCAGTGCTCTTTAGACATGTTGAAGAATACCAACATCACACTATCTAATCCTTTCCCTTCCTTTCATTTCTGCTCCGCTCACGAATACATAGAACTGCACTTTTCAACTTCCAGAAATTGTTATTCCTCGGACACCCATGTAATTTGACAGAGGTGGTTAGCGGCGCGGTCAAGGACTCACTTCTCTTCCAAAGCTCTGAAACTCTTCGCCTACAATCAGAACCTGTCTGACTGAGTTTTAAAGGCTATGTGACATTAATCTCTAGCACACTACACTCATATGGCTAATGAGGGCCACTGAGGATCGCTGTCTGGCTCCTCTGCATGGACGCTCAAATGTGGAGTCTGGGAACTCAGTCACATGGCCACTCTCCATACACTTTTAATTGCCACATTTCCTGTTTCTGATATAAATAAATACCCCTATCTCTACAAAATAAGCACCAGAATCTAAGTAGGCTGTGAAAGATGAAAGGAACTCTCTCTTATCCCTCAGCCCCACAATGGATTAAACCTTCTGAAGCTGTTTCCTGATCTAAGACTTATTGTTATACTGCAACTGTTGAGTGTAATTGCATTGCTAGAATTATAATTTTTTTTTTAATTCAGGCCGACAAACAGATTATGTGCAGTTTCGATTTACAATAAGCACACAGTGCTGCTAATATGCATCCAATAAGAACAAAACAAGCATTTCACTTGGTCTTCACTACAGTAGTCAACAAGACAAGAACACGTTTTGATTTTAGGAAAACTTTGGCTAAATCCACTTCAAATGTTGACTAGTGTACACTGACATTGCCCTCTGGACTTATCAGTTAACCACACAGCAATGAGCTTGTTTGAAAGAGGTCAATTCATGAGTTAATCCAGGACAGGTAAGTCGTCCCTAACTCACCTTTTTAAAGTACCTTGACCAGTCACAACTTGCAATCACAAAAGCAAGAGTAAAAGAAAGAAATGCATGCTCTCTCTCTATATATATGTGTGTCTGTTTGTTGCATTATGAAACTACAATACCATTCAAATTTGGAGTCAGTACGGTTTTTTTTTTTTTTGGTACAAACTTATTTTTTTTAATATTCAGATGTATAAAAATTGACAGTAAAAAAAGTGACAGTAAAGACTTTAACGTTATTACAAAAAAACTATTTTAAATAAGTGCAGTTCTTTTAAATTGAAATATATATAAACTACTTTTACTGCATTTTTGATGAAATAAATGAAGTCCAATAAAACGGCATGTGTTTCCTCTGAAAGTAAAAAATGTAGGTTTAAGTAACATAATTAGAACAGAATTAAAGCAGATTTTTGTTCTTAGAAAATGGATGTTCTGGGGGCAGGCCGTCACATGTCACAAGTTTTATTAAATGTTATGCTACAATTTATTGCAGTATTAGCTGGCCAAACACTGGCTTGAGGTTGTTATCTTTTGACGTTTGCTGTTAGTTTCATGAAATTTAATTTCTGCAGTTGACTTTTTCTTTGTGACAATATGCCCCGCAGTTGTTCAAAGATAATCTTTTCTCAGTTTACTCAATTTAAACTGTGCCACAACAAGCCGTGCCCTGGTGTCCCCCAATATATGGCGCTGCTCGGTGGCGTTCAGATCGCATGAGTCAGTTACAAACCTTAAAGCCCTGCTGCTTCGCATACAAAGTGTTTCATTGATAAATAATCGGCTTCTCAAGAAATCCACTTAAAAGCAATCCCTCCCTCGTCTCTCACGAGATAAGGACAAAGAGCCGTCTTCTTCGAGGGGTACGCATGTTCCCTACACACAAACAAACAAAAACCGCAAACGAAGGGGGACAGACTTGCCTTTTTCAGGTGTAGCCGCAGGGTGGGGTGAAGGGTGGGGAGTCACTTCACCCACCACTCTGTTTGTGAGGGGGCAGGACTCACAGGGAGGAGGTTTATCAGATGGTTTGTCTGCTTTTGAGTCTCTATTGAATCTGACGTTCTGCTCTGCGCCCTCAGATGAGAAACGACTCCCACCAAAATCGCAACTTTTTTGTTGCAAAATAAGCCCAAAAATCGTCGGATAAACTTGACAAGCTTTTAAGAGGTTTTGTGCTGTTTTCGCAAAGTTTATTTCTTGTGATTGCGTGCCACTGAGGCTGGAGGTTTCCCCTGAACTGAAATCAGGATGTCAGATATCTCGGTCAATGATCATCTGGAGGGGATATTGTCTGATTTTGAGGGTAAGTGCGTGCGCGGTCATTCATTTTAATAATTGTATCTGTGTATTTATTTATTTTGGAGCTATGAGAAACTGCAAGTATAAGGGGTTAAAAACTTGAAAAAACTTTTCTTAACACTTTTCGCCATGAGAATGCTAATAAATGCACCTCGAAAATGTAATAATAACTAGGATGTAGATTTTTTTTTTTACTTCTAAAAAGTCTATTTGAGTCTATTTTGGCATGCTATTATTGATTATGGAAATTTATGCAAGTTTGGTTGATGCTTTATTGTAATTTACTTGTAAAGTGTAGACGTCCATTTTCTACACAGACCCTAAGCGCATGGATGACTAGAGGCAAGACTGGCTGGGTTGGTTAGTCTGTGTTAGGTCATAAGGGCATGTTTAAGTGATCCTATTAAGTGTATAATTTATGTATGCAAAATCTATTTTCATAAAACAACATGACCTAATTTAAGTGTATTTTTGGTATTATTACGAGGTGCAGCATCTATCTATCTATCTGTCTGTGGTCTAAAGAACTTTCAAAAGTTGTACAAAATGAATGTGGTGAAAGTTCCTGTGGTGTGCTGCTGTAATTATCTTAGCATGCTCCCAAACCTTTGTTTCTTTAAACTGCAGAGCGTCCAGAACCATCTTCTCAACCCTCACTACAGCTGTGTTCACTATTGAATCTGACACACTTCTGAAAAAGAGAGGCACCCTTTCCAATAGATCCGTCATGGACGGACACCCCTGGGACTGGAGAACAATAGTTTCTCTCAGTGTTTAGACAGGTGCTGATGTGAAGAGGAAAAACAAATTAGTTCAAGCGCTCAGAATAAAGCACCATCTATTATTATATTTGCGTGCTATGTAGAAACAGTTGTCAGCTAAACACTGTCTGGGGAAGTGCTTTTGCTACCTTGGTAATGTTGCGCAGAGGTTAGTCTGGTAGATGCTTCAAAAACTCCTTCTTAAGAAGACTTTGGCAATTACACATGATGACAGGGAAGATTGAGGTGTCTTTTGCTAAGCAGTAAACAAACATGTTCTCTGGGTGTGTTCCTTCCAGAGCTGAAACGGCACTATAGGGCTCAACATTTTGCCAATGCGTTAAACAAAATCACTTGACATGGCTTGATTTCTATCAGTTACATCTTACTTTTATTAAGCTCTTAGAAAGTATTATCACTTGATACAAGGGCGAAATTGAATTTAACTAGAAGATGGGATCAATGCAGTCCATTTGTTCTTAGTGTTGGCCGCTACAGTTTTTTCAGATTCATACACTGGCCATGTGATTCCTTGTAGAAGATGCCACAAGCGAGGCATTAAATTCTTTCAGCTTCACCTCAAACCAGCCAACAAGGTTATTTCCGAACAAGAGATCAGTGTGCCTCCATGTGCTTGAGTGAAGATGGACAGAAGCGCTGTTCATTCTGAGGAAAACGCCTCTTGGAATGTTGTGGGACGTATAGTGAGATCCTTGGTTCTTTTATATGGCCGTTTGTGGTCGAGTGACTGTGAAAAGCAGTCATCAATGTCTTATCAGTAGAAGTTTAATTGTAGGCATGAACTTTTTTGGTGCACGGAGATGGCTGTTCAGCGGGTGATGACTGATGCATTTCCTGTAAATGTGAATGTGTGGAAATGAGGGAAAGGCAAAATATGTCCAAAAGAACCAGCCTTAACCTTCCTGTTGTGTAATTTGAGACTGGCCCATTACAGATTAGAGCGTATGGTATAGCTTGAGGCTATACATTTAGTTTTTATTCTTGATTCGTGGTACTGATTCGCTAAAGTCTACATTTAAAAAGGATGATGGTTTTCCTTGCTTTTTCACCCTATGCAGTGCATTCCTCAAAGTATTATGGGAGTCATAGAATAAAGATTGAGGAGATATAGGGCCCCTGGTAAAGCCTTGTGGGATAAGGGAGGCTAAGCTTAAAGGTCTGCATGAAATATCTATGTACTTTGTCTGTGTATTTGTGCATGAACACAACTGGGAGGAAGGAAAAAAAATAGACTGCCAAGTCAAGTTCTGAAATGTTATCAACAGCCATGACACAAAATGACCTTGAACTTTGTAAACTTTAGACCTTGAACTCTCGAAATTTGCCATTTAATGAAAGCCTCATCGCTTGACCATCTGGTGTCATTCAGAGATGTTATCTATTTCAGCAAATACTACTGTTTTATAAAATAGTTGTCCAGTTTGTTGTTGTTCTCACACTATTTAGTGTAGTAACGTGTGACTTGGGTAGATAATACATACTTAATTTTTTTGTTAGTTTCATTTTAGTTTTGTTAATTCATTTATTTTATTTTTAATATACAGAATTCATAGTGGACATATTTTGTATGGTCTTTTGTGTTTTCACTGTGCTTTTTTCAAATGCATTTATGAAATGCTTATGTTTATTTATTTATTTTGCTTGTAGACAGTAGCACAGCTTTCTGTTGTTGCATGTGGCTGTGTCAGTCACAGATATTTAATTTATGGTTGAGCTAGATTAGGGGCAATTACAGTAACTAGCCTCTTTTCCTTGGCTGTATCTCAAATATTCATACCTTCAAAATTTGCCATGTGGCATTCTCACAAAGCACTAATTATAACTTCATCTTTATAAAGTATTGGGGTATAATGGTAGTTTATGGATGGAGGATAGTACATTTAGGGATTATATTTATCTCAGCTCAGTATCGGTTTGATTATCATTCCTAAAACAGGTCCACCCGAAACTTGTGTCTAGCTTTATTCAACCTTTGTTTACACTTTGATCAGTATTTAGAAAAGCTAGCCTCTAAAATATTTCTCTAATATCAGATTCTACAAAAAGCTGCCAAGTTACGTTTAGAAAGAAAGAGGAGTCCTGAAGAACCCAAGGTGGCTCAGACATGTTTCTATGTAATTGCCTGATAGTTGATAGCACATACTTGGTATACTGTATGTGGACTGAAGCCCATCAAATGTCATTATCAGCCACGAGTTGCTTTTTTTTCACACTTGTTTTAATCTTCATTCCCATTTGGAACATAAGATGCCGAATCTGAAATGGTAATGAAAGCTGTGGTGTTGAATAGCGCATGTAGTTATCCCGGATCACGATGATGCAGGAGCTAAATTCAAACCAAAAGGCTAAAAAGGTGTAATAGAGAGTATATGTGACTGTGTGAAAGTTTTTCATTGCCCCCAGGGGGTGTGAATGCAGCGCCCTATTCACATCGCTGCAATGCTGAAAATGGCAGCTCGGAATTCAGCTTCCAGATGTGCCTTAGCAGAGGTGGTCCGAGCTACGTCTGAGATATGTGCTTAGGGTGGTGTTTCAAGGGGTCGTCTGGGAATACCTGTGAGGAATGTAATGGTGGGGGATGGAAAACCACAACAGGCCCAAACTTGCCCCCCTCCCATAATCCACCCCCCCTCATCCGCCTGGCCAATGATTCACTCTCCCTATAGGTGCATCTTTAAAACTTTCCCTCCCAGGACTATCAGATAAACTGGAAATATTGCTGATTATGAGCAAATGATCTATATGTGTTAAACAGAAATGTCTTGGATAGGCAACATACATCCATCAGTGGCTGTGTGACGTCCCCTGGACCTCCCCCAACTGTCTCTTTGACGACCCCCTCTGCAGTCATCCCCAGGCCTTTCTCTGTTTGCCTTGCAGCCCCTCATCATAAACCTTAGGTCCAAAGTAGCATAGCACCTAGTGTCGTAAAACCATGAACTGCTTGATCCTGAATCTCTAAACGTACAGAGGAAGGGATCACATCTTTTATTCTTCTACATGTGGCTTTCTTTTGAATTGTCTGTCAGTGGAGTGCAATGATGTTTTGAAGATTAATGACTTTTATTGTATGGACCAAAAACTGTTGAATAATTCTTTTATGTTTCACAAAGTTTGGATTGATGCATTTTATTTTTGATTGACCTATTTATTTGGCTCTTATTTCAAAAACAAATGGTTATCTGTGTTTATGTAGCCCATGAGTGCATCAACCTTTTTTTTCCAAGGGTCAAGCAGTCCCCATCTGCGTTGGACCTGATTATTAACAGGAAATTGCAAAATAACCCAAAATGTCCTTAATGAAAGAATGTCAGCAAAGTATTTGACAGGAAGCATAATCATCACAGGAGGCACTGACATTTATCCCATTTCTTGAAGAGCCATCACAGGCAGCCAACAGTCTCGAGACTCAGTCGTGAGGAAAAAGAGAGCATGGCAAAGAGGGAGCTTCTCAGGTTCCTCTCTTTTATCAGATTGTGCAGGCATTGTGCTGCTCCATGTGTTAACAGAGAGGATTAAACTGCAGCAAAGCTGTGAGAAAGAATATTGAACAGCACAGAGATGGTGCGCTCGGCTGCCAGCGTAATTATTTCCTGAGCGTTTGACAGGGTGCCAGTAATTACCTGATACCGGCCCCTTTTATCTCAGTCAAAGGGGAGTACAAGTTTACACTTGCATGTGCTGCACCGTTAAAAAAAAGCTGTTAGACTTTGCCACTTGGTTTGCTGTCCCTCCCTCGCTTAGTGTCTTTTCTTTTGCTTTCCGAACTGTAGTCAGCTAAAGTGGTGTGCACTTCTTTGCCAAAGTGCCCTTCTCGATCACTTTGAGTGCCATTGTGAGTACACACAGCAACTTTCACCTCTCCTCCTCTGCATCAAATGGCACCCTGATGGTGTTCTTTTCATATTAAATGCCTTCTGGGGCTCTGAAGAGAATGACATTGCGTGTAGCATGATGCACGGACTGCCTTGCTGCTGGAATTCGATTAGGCCTAAACTTTCACAGCTGTGAAGATGATGTCTGGCGAGCTGAAACAAAGGGTCTCTGGTCTCCTCACTGTAAAAGAGGGGGCTGTTCCTGCGTGAAATGTGATTTCATTTAGTGCCTGTAGTCTTCGTGACTCTAATTGGTAGCATACCCTACAGGAAGAAAGCCGACCCTGGCTCTAGCCCTGCCCCCTGCCGGGTGAAGATAAAATCAGGGCTGCTGGGCGAGATGCTATGATAACTTCACACTGATATCTGCTTGTTTACACAAGGCAGCACCTGAAGAGGGTTGAAAACCTCTGACGTTTTGTCATGGTACCTGGGTGTGAGATATGCCAAAGATGGCATGTGAGCCGTGGTGGTCTGCAACAGCAAGCCCATCATGGCATCACACCCTAGACGCATCCAATTGTCATCACATGGCGCAATGGTGTCTATGTGAAATTCTCAAGCTGCCACTTCTAATTGGGTCTGCCACAGAGCTGTTAGGACGTTTGTACTGTTCGCCACTGGAATTCTCAGTCACGGTGAAGGGCTGTTGTAATCCAAGCCTTCAGCCCCTGACACTGTGTCTTTGAATTGGTCCTTTGTGCTGGAGGAAAAGCCAACTGCCTCTCACAAAGGGAAAAGGTCGGAAAGCACTGTTTGCCTTCGGCTTTGTGTTGCTGCTTCTGAGAATGAGGGGATTATACAGTGTCACCAAAATTTACATGCTCCAGGTGTAGACTTACCGTTCAGCCCCATGAGTTTCTCCACTGTCTTATCATACATGTCCTTAGCACACATTTTTAATTGACAGCAAATGCCATTATGCTTTTTAAAGTTTAAAGTCTGTGTAGATTTTGACTCGGCTGGTGTTTTAAAATGTTCTGCTTTCATAATTTATAGTCCTTGTGTTTTCTGGTAATAATAAAAAAAAAATCTGAATATTACTTAACTATAATTATGTGAGAAGGCAAAATAATGCAGATATATTTTCATGCATTAATTATATAGCTCATGCTTTTGTTTGTTAATTTTTCTGGACTTAGTATATTCATAATTATCTCAATAGTGCTGAATTATCATCTCTTTTGAATGAAAGATCATTAACTCTTGTTTGTACTATGTGCAAATATTTTAATCTACCTTAGTCCTAATCTCTCAAAGACTTACAATACCTAACCTGGGTGCTTGAATAAAGCAGATCTGTTCATAGTTGTTATATCACCCTCAAAGCAAGATTGCTCATACAGCATTGTAATTATGGCTTGGCCCTTCAAAATCTGTCTGACAGGCTCCAGGCTGCCCTCACCGTGAAGTGTATCCTTTTAAGGTTTTAGTGCCTCTTTAAATCAAAAACAGGAAATGACTGTCTAAGCTGATTTATGATTTCTATCATGACAGAGGTCTAAATCTTTGATGTATTATCAGAATTATCACCAATTTAGAAACGTATTACCTGAAAAATTATAGCCTAGTTGTTCTGGAAGTGAAATTTGCCCTTTGGTTATTAAGTACAATTTAACTGACCTAATTTTAGGATATGTCTTTTATTTTTCATTAAGCCTTCAAGAGTGTCTTCTAACATTGGAAATTAATCAAGTTTGTGTGTTCTTTCTTTGTACAGCTCTGAAGAGATCCTTTGATATTGATGATGTGAACGAGATCCCTACATTCTCCCCTACATCGTCTGTCACATCTCCCATCAGCCCGAATGCTATCCTCAACAAGACAAATGATGTGAGGAGTCCAGGGAACCAAGTGTCCCCTCCTTATCGCTCCAGGATAAGTATCAGCTGTAGTCCTGCCCAGAGCCCCGTTTTGAGAAATAGGATGGTTTCCAGCCTATCCTTCAACCGAGGGACAATGGGAAAGCCCACTATCAATGCCAATACTGGGATCAACCGAGCTGCCTCTTTTCAAAACAAATTCAACCCTAATGGCTTCACTTCATCTTCTGGGCCAGGAAGTGACAACGACAGTCTCCACAGCTCATCTTCCAGTCTGGAGTACCAGGCCTCTTCAAAACTCTGCTCCTACACAAGCCCTCCCCAAAGTCCTGTCGGTGTTGGGGATTTCAAAGCCCAACGTTTAGGCAGCCCTGCTCTGAAGAAGTTCTCCTCACATGG
The DNA here is from genome assembly GCA_032357475.1 of Enteromius thamalakanensis. Lineage (NCBI taxonomy): Eukaryota > Metazoa > Chordata > Actinopteri > Cypriniformes > Cyprinidae > Enteromius > Enteromius thamalakanensis. Next base: position 6,247,386 of record JAUCMT010000068.1, read on the forward strand.
AAACATGTTCCATTCAGAGCTGGAGGGTCCTCTGGTCATCCCAACTGAACCCATGGGTATTAGCCATGGCTCCATGCCTTCTTTGGACCTCCAGATGGAGACTGCCGGAATGAGACGAGTGATTTCACCTGGATCACGATTTGCTAATACAAGTCCGCAGTGGAATCCCCATAACATCCAGAACAGCAGTACCTTTGCAAGGGACTCTTCTATCAACAGCCAATCACCTAGACCTAAAGATCCGGTTCGCCTCAACAAGTTCCCTCTTGACCTTGACAACTTGGTTTTCAAGTCTCAGACAGAATCTCCAGGAGCACCTAAACCACCTCCAAGATTCCACACCCTATCCAACAGTTCCACTGTCTCAGCAAGTCCCTCTGCATCTATCAGCAGTCTGGACAGCACTGACCTACCCATGGTCCACAATAACAACAACAACATCGAAAAGAAAGAGCCTATCACTCCTCCTGGAGCTATCCCAGTACCCAACATCAGTGAATCTCCATTGCCTCTGTCTCCTGCCCAGACTCCACAGTTCAACGTTGTCTCTAAGCCCCAAGTGGTCCAGGTGGCTCCTGCCTCACCATCCCTGTCAGGAGAGATGAAGATCAGCAATGATATTGACCAGGATGATATCCATGCCAAAGAGAGTGTGGGTTCCATATTACAGCGAATCGCCTCTTTCTCTAAAGTGGAGACTAAGGTGCCAGCGTCTGAGCCAAGTCTGGTCATCCCACTGAGTAATGGCATCAAAAAAAACTCACCAGCAATACAAAGTTGGGAGCTCAAGAGATCAGAAGGTAAGATGTAGTGTCCTTAACATTCCAGTTTCAGAGTCTTAATAGCTAATAACTTGAGAATTAAAGTTAACCAGGGGAACTGGGTCAATGTCACCGGTGGTTGCGCTTCATGTCGGAAAAAGATTTTCTATTGAACATGCACTTTAAATGGCAGATATGCCCTTTGCAATGAATACAATTAGTTGAGTAAACAGAACTGTGTGGGTCTAAAGACAGCACTTTATTTGAAGTGCTGCTGTCATCACAGCTGTCTTTCTGCACCTTACTGATGTACTGTAGAAAAAATGGTGATGGGAGAGAAAAAAAAGACACAAAAAAAGAGGAATTCCTGGCATATCAACAAATAGCTGAGTGCAAACAGTGATAACAGTTCAGGGAGCCTGTCATCACTGCCTACCCAGTAAAGTGATCCCTGGCAGACATAGCTTAGTCGAACGCTGCCAGAGGGGACAGAATCAACCCCTTATACAGTTAAATTTCTCAGGTGTGTCAATCTCTGCCACCACGATCTCACCCAATCCAGAGACGTCTAACTTGCTTACCATTGGGATTAGTTAAATCCAGACAGGGCTTGGACTTTTGGCACCCTAATTATGTTCTTGTGTATGGCTTTACATAGCAATTGACTATAATTAATTCAGAACTAAAGCTTAGAGATTTCAAAGGCATCGGGGTGGAAAGCATATCATAGTGTGGAAAGTTCAGTCAGCACCATGGTCATCAAGTATTGTCATACTGGTGTCTTTTGAGTCTGGAAATTAATCTCTGAAGTACATTTACATTTATTCATTGAGATTATGCAACTTCATCATAAGGGTAACTTTAAGCTCTACCCTCGGTGGTTACTGGTACGAATATCCCATAGACATAAACTGTAAGTTTCAATGAACAACATGGTTTCAAATAAAATGTAATTGCACACTAGAATTAATTAACTGGAAATCAATTTAATCTGCTTTTTTACCCCATAAAACTGTGTTAGATTGAAAATGGTAAAGACTGTTTATCAGAACTGCTCAAATGCTTCTTGCAGTCATCTAAAACAAAGCCACTTTTGAAAGCAATTATACTGCAACACTACCACTGGACCCACCAACAACTATTAACACAACTTTAACATATACTTGCATTAGAAAAGAATTAAACATAACTGAATTGCAAATGGAGTACTATCATACTAGTCTAACTATTTCTAGTATGATGCGTTCCAACTTCATCATTTGCCTTTTTGAAAAACATGTCTTTGAGACACTGTGAGACAAAATAAAGAGATACGAGCAAACAACGTAATAGTGCTGAATCTTGAATCAGTATTAGCAATTATGAGGATGGGGTTAGGTTTTTATAAATGTTGGTTGCTAACATTAATGACCTAATTATGGTGTGCTACACCTCTGTGGAACTATGTTAAAGCCTTAAAATGGTGACGTGTGCATATTGGATCCACATAAATGGCAATATGTTTGATATTACAGTGGTGTACCACAAACTGTAATGAATTTTGACGTATTTCAGACAAAAATACATGTTGGGAAAGCTGTGGGTTTGATTTTGTCTCACCAGAAACGAGTTGGGGAATTTTCAACTGCACATGTTGTATATTTGCTTCATTCGGTTGTGTTTTTCCCTCCGTCTTCACTTCCTGGGGTCATGTTGCGGAGGGGAGAGGGGTGCATTTCCTGACCTGAGACAACCGAGAGCATTGAACTGGAGGGAATCAGTGGGCGCCTGCAACTATGTTTGGACACGTAGATCCTTCTTGTATAGCTTTCTAGCAGCGCCGGTTGTGCGTCTCACAAGTAAGCTAACATCAGGGTGGGCGTCTTGACATCTGCGCTGATCCCAGGCAGCCAGCCCCCACACAGAAACATCTCTGAAACATAAACATGACTTCATTTACACAGTGATTTATCATTTCCAGTATTAGGATGCGTGGCAAAATAGGTGCCGCCCCAGGCTTGTACCTCAGGCTGAGCTGTGCTGTTTGCTGTTTGTCAGATGGTTGACCTGTAAACGCTGCGCTGATGGGTTCGGATGAAACCGACTTCCCGATAGTTGCATCAGTGGAAGTCTGGGATGTGAGTGCTGTTTATGTCATGCTATCTGCTTCAGGCAGTGTTTTCAGTGGTTCTGTGGTCTCTTGTTTTCTTTTCAGTTTTTCCCTCAAAATATCTGGGCGCAGTGCATACTGTTGTAGCCCTTTCACAAAGCCAATGGGAAATGCCCGCCCATGTTTTCATCATGTTCCATGTGCATTATGACTTGTTTTATTTTTTGAAATGGGAGTATATTTAGGCCTTACGTCATTCATCCATTATTGAGCTATATGTAGGCCCTTTGCACGGTTTCCTGTGATAACAAGGGAAAAGATCATTCACTGTTCAGGCCAAACACATGACATGCTCCCAACTGTGTTTATAGCTGTCCTGGGACTATAGGGCTTCCCAGTTCATTGATGCTGTCGGTAAAGACTATAATGTTAACACTGTATACTCTCATATTGAATTATCCTTATGATTTGAAACACATTTTGAGAAATTTTGTACGGTATTTACTAATTGTGCATACTTTTGCTGCAATAAACGCCTAATTTGCTGCTTAGTAGTAGTTATAAGGTAGGTGTTAACATTTAGGTACTGGGTAGGATCATGGATGTAGAATATGCACATGCAAGATATGTACTTATAAACAGCCAATGTGTTAAAATGCTAATAAGCAACTAGTTAATACTAAGAATTGATCCCTGTACTAAAGTGTTAACAAATTAAATGCAAAGCTTAAAAGCAGATAATCATTTTGAAGGCAAAAATTACCCAGGTAACGCCTTTAGTCTGTTTGAACATTGTGGATGCCATAGTGGTGAAAAAAATGCTGAAAGTCTAGTATGAATACTATCCTATGAATACTAGATACCACAGTATTACAGGATATTAAAGGATATTAAAGGTTTTGGTATTAGTCATTCCAAATAAATGTTTGTTTTGTTTGTGATACAGATGCTCTAGGATAGTTTCTTAATAATTGTTTAAAGGAAAAGTGTGTTATTTTTGTATCACTAGCATAACCAAACAGAATTGCAAAAATAATGGTTTTACGGACATTCCTCTCATCTTCCATTGGCCGTCTAAACAGATAGACCCGTCCCCAAACTCGCTTAATTGGTTGAGCCGGTGTTACTTTGCTATTATGGTTGGAATTCACAAACAAACAGACTGTGTTTTGATTGCACAGCACCAAAAATAACTGCACAAAATTATGATTGGTTTTAATGAACATTCCTCCCATCTTCTATTGGCTAACCAAAAAGATAGCCCTGCACCCAAACTCACATCATTGGTTGAGGCGGTGTTGCTATGCTGGGCTGGTCGGAATTCTCAAACAAACAGAGCAATGTTTTAACAGTATTTTTACACGTTTTTTTAAGGAGAGAGGAGGGTCTTTCATTTTTTTTCAAGAGCTTCTTTGTAGTACTTTTACTTTTGGCTAAAAAAAAAACATTTTATGTCCAAATTGTACAGTTCCTGATGAGGCAGATTGAGTCATGTTCTACGTGTCTTGTTTCTCACGTTTCTGGAAGTCTAATAATACTGATGTAGACCTATATAGTGAGTCTTGTAAAATCAGCCCTCTTGTTACAACTGGCTGTAAAAAGGAAAAATGTTCCGCTAATGTATGTTAGCTGCTTAAATTATTGTTTTGCTATCACTCCCTTCTGCTCCAAGATGTTTTTCTGGTAAAAAAAAAAACATGACAACAAAAACAGCCAAAGGGTCTTCTTCTGCTCTTTCTCTAACAGAGAGAGAGAGAGAATAAAATCATCTTTGAAGCTGCTCATAAATACAGCAAGACCTCCAGAACAGACGACGGCTTCTCTTCTGAAACAGCCTCAGCTACTTATGTGGTAAAATAAAGCGTGTCTGGAGTCTGCTGATGAGTTGCGTTTCTTTTCATCACGATGACCTTAGAAGTTCCTCACACATCCAGAGTGTAAAATTCCATTAACTTCGCTATTTCTTCATATCAGTCAAAGTGCTGCTTTCTGCATTTTTACAGTATTGAAATCCAGTCAAAATGAAAAAGTTTTTTTTTTTTTTTTGCCATATAAGTCTCTCTCTCCTCGCTTCCTCTATCTCCTAGGTCTTGGCTTCATGTCTCCACTTGTCTGATGAAGGCTGAAAGCTCTTTGCTCCCTTTTACAGCACAATTTATACTGGATCTAATGACAATGATTTAGGGAATAAATTCTTCGCAAGCAGATGTTTAAGGCCACCCTCCCATTATCCCCTCCAGCTTAGGGAGAGAACAAGAGAGTTTTCTGCTTTGTAGAAGTTGATCGCCTTTTTTGAGTTAAACAGTTTAGTTACTTTAATTTCTATACTATTAATTTCTGTGCTTCTAATTATACAGGCAGTTCAAAAGACAAAAGGGATTTTTTGTATAGTGAGTTTTAAATTATTTCTATGTAGTATTTTCTTTTCTTTTTTTAAGCTGTTTATAGTTCAGGTTTGCTGCCATTTCAAGTCATATCACAGCTTCTTTTGTATTGAGAAGGAAATGTGTTTCCTTAGCAGATAAGACAACATTAACAAGCAGCAGTATTCTTATCTTAGGCCCATAGAGGTGGGTCAGTAATGAGATCGACTTGCCTGTTTCCAGGACATTTATCCATGTGTGAACCTGGTGCTCTCTTCTGAGAAAGATTTGGATATGTCTTCTCCTCATTTAGCATAATTTAGCTTGCTGTCTTCAATGATTTATTACCTGTGCATGCCGTCTGAGGCATTGGAGAAGATGAGCAGTGTTTGTGGGTTTGAGGGGTATTGTGTGTGTGTGTGTTGCCCTTCCACAACAACCCAGTATAAAGTCTAGCGGAGCCTTTTCACATTACCATAGCAACCTTCAGGTGCTCTGTAATGTTGATGGGTAAAGGTACTGCCTGTGAGTAGAGTTTAACATGATAGCACTCATTTCCATGAGAGGAAAATATGCCCCTCTGGGTCACATTTGACCTCATCTAATCCTCCAAGCTGGCAATGTCAATGCTGATAACTGAAGGACAAGCTTATAAATGTAGTGTTTGGCCTCATTCATCAGCTACATTTAAAAAAGGATTAAGATGAAGGAAAATTCTTATTTTAAGGAGAAATTGCTTCAGATACCAGGTCTACCTGTTCAAGGTATGAAGATTAAACTCAGGCATGATCGACATTCTTTACAGAATACCTGCACGGAATCTGCTGCAAGAAAATTCCACACAGAATTCACATGTTTATCATTTACAAAGTTCTCACAGGAGTGCTTATGAAATATTTGGACTAATTTTAAGTTCTGTTAAATGATTTATTGCATCCAAAATTTAAGTGTTTGGTGTATTTACATTATATAATTTATATAAATTATATATTATATTTATTATATTTTATATTAATATATTTAATATATAAACATAACATATTTTTCCTTAAATATATACATGTATGTGTTTGCAGTTCTATATACATAATAAATATCTACAGTATAAACGCATATTACTTAAACGAAACTGGTTAACTGATTAATCATTTGATTACACTATATATACAATAGATACAGAAAGTATTCAGACCCCCGTAAAATTTTGTACTCTTTGTTCTACTGCAGCTATTTGCAAGTTATTTTATTTTTTTTTATTAATGTACACACAGCATCCCATATTGACAGAAAAACACAGAATTGTTGACATTTTTGCAGATTTATTAAAAAAGA
>JAUCMT010000068.1:6256165-6324747 GCA_032357475.1 Enteromius thamalakanensis
GTAGTCAACAAAGACATCAATTACCTGAAACTAACATTTTAGCAAAAAAATAAATCATATTTTGGCGGTTAAATTCCTGTTAAATTTGATATATAAAATAAATAAATAAATACAAATAAAGAGCCAGATCATGTAAACTGTTAAGACTGTCTATTGTAATATCAGTATCAGGTAAGATTACTCACGTTCATTTCTGCACTCGGTCACATATGTTTCAATTATCAAAATTAAACGTGGGTTTACTACAAATCAAAATCATAATAGTTGAACTAAACTAACCACACATTAACACGGTTTTGCTGTACTAGTCATTTAGCTTCACCATGGTAATTGTGATTATATTAATTGTAATCAATCTAAATGACTATAGCTATGCACGCATACAGAGCCTGTGATCTCTGTGACGACCAGATCTACAAAACAGACACGCCCACCTCTGTAATAAACACGGAGGTGTTAGTCCCATCCGAAACCCAACTTTGTGAATAGATCAATGGCGATATATTTTTAACGCGCGATAACAGTCTCACGTTAACGCAGCACATTAACACAGATATTACAGTCATTACAGGTGTAGGTCAACATGAGGGTGAAAATTTATTTTGGGGTCAAATATAATAAAATGTTCCTTTTCTTTTTTCTTCCACCCAGAGTAATTTGCATGAGTAAGGATGGCTTTATTTCTGGCTGAATTGTCCCTTTAAGCCATGCCAGCTTTATGTAAATAAATGTAACATTGTACATTCAAGGTCCAATTACAAGCCAGTCGTAGCATGTTATCCAGCAGAATCTTAACAATGGATGCTTTTGACGTACTTTAGCCAGAACGATATCGTCTTACTGTAATTAAAAATTCTCAACATATTTATTTTTTTTAGAAATATGGAATTCTTTAATCAAGCCATGGGCTCAAAGGTTCATTGAATCAGTCTGTCAACAGAAGTGCAACTTAATCCCCGTATTTGTTAGACCAAGATGTTGTTCCATTCCAAACATTTCTTTGTTGATTATCCAAGTCTGAAGATCAGAGCCGTTGCTCCGCGGGGTGACTGATACAGTACCTCCAGAGGTATGATAGGGGGCCGTTTGCATCAGTCACGCTGGCACGAGCGGAAATACAGCTTTAGGGCTTCGCTGTCGGTCATGTGGGGTGTCAAGGATTTAATCACAGGCCCAGGTCTGTAATCAGAGCGTGGCTGGATTGTCTTTACTGTTACGGTAACTGCTCCACTGCGCCGTAACATGTCGCACCTTCATTCTACAGATGTGACTCACCGATCCTCGCACGTTCCTTCAATAATCTACTGTTTGTTATGCTTGGTGAAGCCTTCTATATTTAATCTGTGAAATATGTGCTTTTGGAGGCACTGATCTGACTTTGTTATGCAGGGAGTCCATTGTTTTGACAGCTTCTCTGCCCACATTTGGCCGACTTTGATCTGAAAAGGCCATTCGCATGTGCTATTGATTGATCTTTCTCTCGGGCCTGAGTTTCCATTTCTCTTACAGAGCTGTGGGAAATAGATGGGTCAAACAACAGACCTGCAGGTACTCTGGTTTCAAGGGAGAGAAAAATCCCACTTTATTCACGTTGAGTCCCAAGTCCCCTTTTTCATAATAAAGGACGTTAGATTGGTGCATTCAACAGGGGGGCTTTCGGCTGATTGGCAGACTGGTGTTTTTCATCATTTCCATACCCTTTTTGAAGAAGGTTATCTTGACAATTGCGAGAAGAAAGTCAGGTTTTGAGTTGATAGATGAAGCCGAGAGCCAATTATTTCTGTTAGTGTAAAAGTCTAAACAAATGGCAGTCACAGACCGAGGGTTAGAGTCTGAGAGCAGACTGTTTATTCTCCTGATCTGAAATGAAAGGCTTGGTGATTTTTTTTTTTTTTTTTGCTGTTATCTTTTAAGCTGTTTGACATTCTCTCAGGGTTTGTATCAGCCTTCAAGGCACCATATCTTAATAAACAGGAAACAGTAAACTCTGAAGTGCTCTTTCTAGCTAATTCTTTACAGTGACTCATGAGTAATGAGGGGTGTTATGTTCTCATTCTGACTGTTGCAACAGTGAGTCTCTCCCCTAAATATATGCCCCGATGTGCAAAAACAGCTCTAAACGTTATATATCACTTTACCTGAAGAATGAACCGATAATAACAGGTTTTTTAAAAAGATGGGAAAGAGACACTCACTTATAAAAAGCCTTGGGGCAAATTCACTAAACGGTTGTGCCACTTTATTATTCCGTCTGCAACACTATCTGACCAGACGTGAGATGATGCATCATTAGATATGTTTGGTTTCTGTAATCAAATGAGTGAAGTATGTGGTCACATGACTTTTCGATGCCCATCTGTAGGTAAAGTTTGTTTATATAGCAGTGTTGCCAGTCTTCAGTGTCACACGATCCTTCAGAAATCATGCTGATTTGGCGCTCAAGAAACACTTTTGCTTATCAATATTGAAGCGGTTGCACTGCTTTATTGAGATGATTTGTTTTTAGAATTCTGATGAACAGAAGGAACAGTGTTTATTTCAAATAGAACGAAACATTATTACTGCCACTTTTGATCAATTTAATGCATCCATGAAGTATCAAAGCATTACGTCTTTATAACAGTGTACATCCATCAATGTTTTGATAGCTTCAAGTTAGCATGAAAATGCATGCATTGAAATGTGTGAAATTTGCATGTTAATTAGGCTCATTATAGATTGGGCCTTATCCACCAATCTTCTGTGCTGTAGTGAATCTTGAATCGGAAACGCAGATAAACGTCACTATCTGCATTCATAGCAAATTCCCCTTGTTTAGTGAGTGAGCGGGAGCTTTCCTTGAATCCAAGCCGTTATATCACATTACAGGAAAGCTTTAACACATATTTCACCAGTTCCCACATAGCTCCAGCTGTCTCAATACACACAATCTTATTGTGCTGAACTGAAAAAGATTTCCTGGGGGCAACAGGAATCTGAAGTCACATCACAGAGGAGGTTTTATATGCCTTTTGTGGTAAACAACTGTCTCTTTGTCCAAATGTCCCTTGGTTCGTTTGAAGCCGATACTTCCCCAGCACCTGATATACCCGTAAGTGCCAGATGATAATGCTAATATTTGGAATCTGACGACGCACAGTACTGTCATTCATAACCAGCTACCACAGTTCATAGATAAACATAGAGAGTTTCTTATCTTAGCTGTGGTGTAGATGGGCAGGGAAGCTCCAGAACTAATCTTATTAATACCAAGCATCTGTTTTCCTCCCTTTGAAAGGATGATAGTGTTTTTTGGGGAGGAGAGCAGCATCAGCTGTGCATAATGGGAGGCTGCTTGTTTTTGTGTTTATCCTTTCCGACAGGACGGGGAACTACTCACGAGGAAGGAAATGCCAGATCCGTGCGCTGAACTAAACTTAGTTTAAAAGCCATAATAAACCCACCCAAGTGTGTAAACATGAAAGATAAGCCTTTGCGAGATATACTTATGCTCGTCTTTGAAACCCATCCAGTTACCATAAAAAGTTAGTTGTGTGCCAACTTTGGCCTGCGTTCCTCCGCCTGCGACAGCTTACAAACATCTGACAGAACAACCCACTGACCCACTGCTGGCATTCCTCAGGCCTGTCCGCTGAACGAACCGATAAGCTCCTCAGTTGTTCAATCATTAATCTTTAAGACCGTGCCACATAATGTGTTTTTTTGTGTCTTTGATGATAAGGAATCAGCCGTAATTTAAATGTGTAGCTGTTTCACTGTCCCTAGGAATGGGAATAAATCAGGAACTGTTCCGAGTCGGATTCTGAAGGAGAATTTTGAAAACACAAATACTTTTTTTCCCTTTATTTTTAAACAACCAAATCCATATTACTAAATATTAAGGCAAAATGTGTTTTTTAATGTCATCAGATTGTATGATTTTTATATAATATCTATCTTTAATTGTTACGTATTTAAAGTGTACCAGAAGCTATACGTCTGCATTGTTACATTTTTGCACAATCAAATATACTTGAATCATTTTATTTATTTATTTTTTCCACACCTTACGGTTTGCGATTAGTCCAGCTTTAAAATCAATTTGAATAGTAAATGTTACAAGCTGTGTTTGCCACTTCCAATAAAAGTCAGTCACACCCGTGTGATCATCCCTGACCCGGGACCAGACAAGCTCCAATCATCTAAGACGACTTTATTGAAAGGGACTGAACCCGACATGCTAAACGTGTTTTGTGGGTGTAAATGATTTCTAATTAGATGAGCACTCAATTACAGCGATTGCTCTCTCAAAGTAAGTTAAGCAAATTGATGAGGCTAATGCTCATTTCACGGGGAGATTAATTGAGGCTACACAGAGTCTTCACCCTTCTGTCTGGAGATAAGGACCACAGACACCCTGCTGAAGCCAGGAGGACATGGAAAAGGGGGGATGGACACCACGAAGAAAGAGGCTCCTTGAGTCTTTTGAGTCCAAGCTTGTTTGATAAGATATGAATGGAGCCCTTGTTGATGGTCAGGACCCGGGTGTTGTTCTGCAGACAGAAAGTGATGAGACCGGGGAAAAGTTGGAAAAGTGCAGTGGATATCTTTACTGAGAAAGCGAGAGAAAGACACAGAGCATCTGGTGGTGAGATCCTGTTATTGTTAGTGCAAAGGAAAGCCCCAGCTTCAGAGGTCCTTGACCAGTTACTCTCCATAGCCAGCAGAATGGAAACGGAATAAGGATGAGGCTGTTTTGAGCTCTTTGGGGGGACAAATCGACTCCAAGCAGGAAACTGTTACAATGGGATTGGTGCCCTCAGATGTATTATAAATGTCAGTCATTATTAGCATAATCACACACCCTCGGATTGTTTATTAAAATTTCAGTGTTTTCTTTTTTAAATGAGCAAGTGCCTAGAAAATGTAATCTGATGGGAAAATAACTGGCAGTGCAAAAATAAATGAAAACAAACATTATAAAAAAACGAGCTCAAACACCACAGTAAGTTTGTTTTTTTTAGAATATTGCTTGGAAAGGTAGGAAGAGGAATTCAGAATGCATTATGGGAAATTAATAAATGAGGTATTCTTTTACCAGACTTTCTAGACACACATTACCATTCAAATGTTTGGGGTCTCTCTCTCTCTCTCTCTCTCTCTCTCTCTCTCTCTCTCTCTCTCTCTATATATATATATATATTTTTTTTTTGTTGTTGTTGTTGTTGTTGTTGTTTTTTGTTTGTTTTTTTTAAGATGAAACTCATAAAGCTGATAATACTTAGCAAGGATGCATTAAAATGTATTGTATGTAAGTAAAGATTTTAGTTAGATTCAAGATTCAAAATGTTTTTTTTTCTTTCTATACATCAACGAATAAAATAGCAAAAACACAGTTTCCACAAAAACATCAAGTAACAAAAGTTTTCAACACTGATGGTGATTATAAGAAGAAATAATTCTTGAGAAGCATATTAGTATGATTACTGAAGGACCATGTGACGCTGAAGACTGGAGTAATGATGCTGGAAATTCAGCTTTTGCCATCACAGGAATAAATTACATTTTAAAACAATTAAATATAAAAAGTTTTTTTTAAATTGTAAGATTTCACAATATTACTCTGTTACTGTATTTTCGGGTAAATAAATACATAAGAGCAAAATATACTACTATCAAAAGATACTACTATCAAAAGATACTACTATCAAAATATACTACTATCAAAACTTTATTAAAAAATTCTTAGTGGCCCCTTACATTCGAACAGCAATTAAAATTGTTTTGTGTGAAATTTGTAAAGGATATTTTGGTCTTGACTTTTTTCTGGTCTACACACCACTGATTCCACCAGTCTGAGCTCATACAACAGATCGCCGCCTTACACAAACACGGTGGCCGCGTGACACACAGAACTGATTACATGCTAATAAAATCCCACCGTTCCGTTACTGAGAAAGCAGGTTTATATTAAACAATTTCCCAGTTTCTGGGGCGACATCATTTTCAGAAGACATCCGTTCAAACCCAGACCACCTGAAAAAGCTAAAAAGAACTCCCAGTTCCCCTTTATCCAGGTCCTTGCCACACCTAGCGCCTAGCTTCAATAGCTGGACTCTGATCCTGTGAGAAGTTCAGCCATTTTTCTGCTTGTCTTGTTGACTCAGTTGCTGTAGTGTTCAACTGTGATGGAGTAATTAACCGTGTGCAGCAGACAGGTTATTAGAAGCAGAGTTTGGATAAGGTTTTCCTGCAGGATGTCTGATACGGTGTCTGATCTGGAAGCAGTACTCTGTGTAAAGGCCAGGACCATCAGTATTCCCACAGTATGGTTTAGCGCCTGTAGGCATGGCAATTTGTCTCAGCTCCACCAACAAACAAACCCAGGGGAAACAGTGCAAGGCTAGACTTGTAATAGTGACAAGGCTGTTACAAAAGACCTAAAGTTATGGCTTGTGGAAAGACAGCGGCTTTATGTAATGACTTTTCTGGCCGACCTGGAAGGAAAGGCAGGCGTTTGTGCTCAAACACGCATTAACATACATGAACTCCCCTGTTCCGCCACACACACAGACTTACTGATATGTTGGCTGTGAGAACATGATGCTGCCTGCTCATCACGTTTCCCTGTGGTCTTTCCAATCAGTTGCGTAAAGCACAGGAAATATAGGTCAGACAGCAGATGTGCTCTTGACTACAGGACAAATCACACCCACCTTTCAACGTGTCAGGATCAAACAGTGTAGCCAGGGGTGCCAAAATTCTGCTTTCTAAACGTCTCTAACCTTTCTAGAGGAGAGGAAAAGTGGGAAACGGATACCGCTGTGCTTCGCCGTGGTGTATTTGTGGGGTCCGGCGTAGAAATGTACGTGTGTGAGCTTGCGTGTATATGTTTTGGGGATTTGTGTATATATAGCATCAGTGACGAATAAGGATGTCTGGCTTTTGGATGATGAAAAGGAGAAATCTTTGTTCTTTTTTTTTTTTTGATGTCATCTTTATGTTAATTTATGCAATGCTAGAAGGGTCAAGTTGAACACTCGTCTTTTAAAAATTAATTACATATCTTTTTTTGGTTCTTGAAACATAATTATTACTGTCAAAAATGGATGTCCAAGTGAAAAAAACAAAAAAATTTCAGTCATGCACAGCATGAAATAATAGTCTCTATTATACACTTTTCCAGCAGCCATTGCTCCAGTCTCCAGTGTCACATAATGCTTCAGAAATCATTGTAATATTCAGATTTCAAGAAACATTTCTTGAAATTGTCAATGTTGATTCATATTTTAGTGCCAACTGTTTTCTGCATTATTTGATGAAATTAAAGTTCAAAACAGCAGCACAAGAAAATAATAGAAAATTGGTTACATTTAGTAGCATTAGAATTATTAACATTAATGTATCAATTTAATGTGCCCCCGAATAAATATTCTCTATAAGAGTTGCATTTCAGCAGTAGTTTTTAAATATCTCTTTAATTGAGCAAAACTGACAGCTTGCCAGTATTTGTTTTAATGTGAAGGGGTGCCACAGGAAAGAGATGTTATAGAAAAAAGCATCAAGCTCAAGTATGAGTATGGCATACAGCTGAAACGTCTGTGAAACGCTCTCTCTTTCTCATTCTTGTCATGCTATGTCCTTTTACAACAGTGACAATCACATTCCCTTGATAGACTCATTGAGATTGACCGACATCACTTTGGATAATAACTGCAGCTTTAAAGAGAAGAATGGTAGTTTGATGGATGGGTTCTAATTTTTCCTTTTCATCCACTCTCTTTTTTCATTCTGGCATACGGGTCTTCCCTCCATGAAACTTAAGAGCCTGCATTTGTTTGATCTAGAAGTTATCAGATCAACCACTAGGGGGTAGCAATGTTCTCATGTCAGATTAGCCCAACTGATTGAAATCCTTTATTCTAAAAGATTCATTTACTCACTGGAGTGAAAACATGCTTTCTCACATTCTTTTAGAGTGATGCTAATACGTTTTCAAAAAGCTGTAATCATCTCTTTACGCACGCAGCTTTGAGAGCACTTTCTTTTTTTTCCTTTTTCTTTTTTTTGCAGGAATTTATACAGAATACTGAAAGATGCTGATTTGTTCTTATTTCACTTTAAAAAAGCCTCTTATCACATAAAAACAATAATTAAGAGTCAATTATTCCAGAGTGCCTGGAGCAAAAAAAAGAGTGCGTGATTTTTATCAGGCTATGAGCGTATTCTGTACATGTTAACTCGAGACGGGGTTGAACCGAACGCGAGTTCTCATTCTCATTGGTGTTAAGCACCATGCTGGTCAAATCTCCTTTGATCCCTTATAGATGCCCGATCTCTAGTGACCCCTAAGCAAACCCCACTGCACATCATGGGATAAGGGTGGAACTGTGAAATGCTGATCTGGCAGGGCAGCTCGTCTGGAATGCTGTTCCCTTCATCTGTGTTCCTCTTTAAATGAGTAGGTTAACTTACACATTAGCACAGATTAAGGGTACAAATAAGACCTTGTGTCACTAATGGGGGTCAAAAGAGGGGATAAGGGTGCAAAAGAAAGGCCGAACTCCTTAGGGTACAAGAGAGCTGTAGTTCCCTTCTTTGCAGATCATCTGGTTACATTTTGCTTCTTGCACTGGTTGCTTATTTGTTTTACTATCACCGATGCGATGGAATGTGTTCATGTGTTTGTGTCATTTTACTACATTGAATTTATATTTTGCTATGTTTTTATATTTCAGGCAGTGGCTATTTACACTAACTGCAAATAGCAATGTTTTTTCACATAATGAAAATAGCAGCAATTATTAATGATATATTATTTACACTAAGTGCAAGTATCCATAGATTCTAATTTACACTATGTTAAAATAGCAGGATTTTCTGCTCTTTATACTAATGCTAATACTGCAAATAGTGTCCATTATTTGCACCTCAGTGTTGAAGTACAGTATGCAATATCTTATTGAGTATACATTTTTATTTTAATTCAAATTATTAAATGGATGCCACGGTTGCCACCTTATTAAGTCCTATAATAAAGTCCTACAACTACCCTGCCCCATACTTTGTTCAACTGATTAGTTGATTATTTCCTTCATTTTATTGAAAATAATTGCTTTTCTGATGTGATTTAAAAATTGAAAAAGGGAGAAAAAAGCCGGTTTTGAACCAGGATCGATCGCGTCAAAATGAGTACAACACACGTTTTACCATCTGCGCCTTTGGAGCTGACAGCTAATGACCATAATTTGTAATGTTGACTATCCTAATCAAACATTGGTGGGCGGAGTTAGTGTAAATAGCCACTGCCAACAAGGCGGATTATTTGAAGTCACTGTAAATAGACACTCCTTTTATTTTATATTTAATACACATGTATATATTTCAGTCATGTATTTTTTTTTACTGTTAATAGTCCAACAGTGTGACAAATGTAACAGATATTTGATATGTATAAATTGCATTTAATTCGTTAGATGTTTTTTCCGGTCAGGATTCCAGCTTATAGTCCAGCTTAAAGTTGCAGTTAGACGTCTCACAATTATTATATAAGTATATTCCAGGAGGTTGCATCTTCCAGAACCAACTGGTAGTACGGCCCAATTGGGAGAAGCGTTAGTAGTTGCTACTGTGATTTCTATATACCCACCCTTTGCTCTAGGGAGGGGTGGTGCTGCTGTCTCCATCTGAGTGTTTTCCTTGCTCTAAGTGACGTGCTGAGTCTCTCGCCCCAACCTGTTGGGTGTTTACGTGTTGACACTCGCTACGATGGGACTCCACATTCCTGGCAGAGGCCTTCTTGGAGATGGCATGTTAGGAAAACACTATTTGACATCATGTTAGCTTGTGAGACAACCCAACACACAACTGGAATACTCTGAGGTCTATATTGGCATAGATTCCAGTGGAGAATTTTAGTTGTTCTTCTTCTTCTTCAAAAAAGCTGAGGTTCTGATTTCACATTGCAGGATGTGTGTGCATTTGTTAATTTATTAGATTTTTTTATTATATAACATAAATATTTTGAATTGGCAAGTAACTGAAATGTTTATTTTTTGTTTAAATTTCTCACACACACACACACACACACACAGGCATGTTGGTTTTTGTGATTTATGGGGACTCTCTATAGGCATAAGGGTGTTTATACTGTACAGACTATATATGGTATTGCTCTACACTGACCCTACACCTAAATCTACCCCTTACAAAAAACTATGTGCATTTTTAGATTTTCCAAAAAACACCATTTACTGTGTTTTTTAAGCCTTATGAATTACGGGGACACAGGGAAAATGTCCTCATAAATCACCTTCATATTGTAATACCTATGTCATACCCATGGCATCATACAAATTTGTGTCCTCATAAACCACATAAACATGCACACAGACACACATTATACAGTATAAGATATAAAATCTTGCTTTTACATGATTTTACATCTGTATCAGATTTATTTGTAATTGCTGATGATTTGATTTAATTTGTTTTCAAAAGTTTTAGATAATAATTGCAGCACTGCAAAATAGCCCCCATTTCAGACTTGTGAAGACTTCAGTAAAAATAGGACGACTGTGACACTTCCCCTTTTTCAAACCACTTCCACATTTGTAGCTTTTCTAGATATTTATATAAAAGAACACTTATTTGAAAGTGAAATCATTACATGTGTTTTCACGTTTCAACACGTTTTGCGTTTGGTAGTGATTAATTCAACAAGCATTAAATGTCCAATAACTCTAATCTAGTAATCTGACACGAGGAGCAGGGTTTGTTTATGTGATTTCAACATGGCCATCCCCCAAGATGCAACCTGTTCTGTCTAAAAAAAAATTCCCTTTATTAGGCAACTGATTGGCTCATATCTTTTCTATTGAGTTGCTTTATTTGTTACACAAAATCACCTTAAATCACCTTAAATAATTCCAATTCCCAAATTCACACTAAAAATGTGATGTCTGTGAAGCCTAAAATATTGTGTTGAAGATCTAATGTAGAAGGTCAAAGTTTTAAGCCTTCTGGACCCGCGTTTTCCCCAGCCCGGATGAGGGGGAGAGGGGAAAGGTGATTTCCTCTTGGACAGCATGACAGGGCTTCCTGGAAGAGTCGTCCCTCCCTAAGAACAACTGCATCCTGCTCTGAAAATGAAACGAGGCACAGTACAGCCACATATGTTGTGAAAACACGCTTAGCTCTCATGATACCAACATGGTGTGCCATCTTAAACCATTGCTAAAGAGGCAGCTACTATCATAGTTACTCAAGGGAACAGGCAGCAGTGTTTATATAGACATCTTGTGTTTATTGATGGTTTTCTGAATGTCTTTGGGCATGTTATAATGACTGAAGGATGATAGCACAACTAATAGCATTACAGGCCATGACACAAACACAAATACAGAGGGAGAGAATATGAAAGTGGTTTGCCTGTGTTTTTCTCTTAAATACATCCTCTTGGCAAGAATCCATGAGTGAACGGTTAATGCAAAGAAAGCAAAATAGAAAGTAAAAAAAGAGAAGTGTGGGTGAGGGAGGTTGTGTGCTTCGGTGTGCTTGTACTGTATGCAATCGTTTTGCTAGTTTTGGAAATCGTGTCCTATCTGGAGCAGCAGCTGTCAGGGCAGGACACGACTCGGCTCTTTGGGCACTGTTTGATGGTAAGTTGATTTTGTCATCCTTATTAAGCTTAATCACCGGCTGTTACTTGGAAGCATCTGTTTACCTCAAAGCTGTATGATGTGGAGTGTTTTAGATTAACAGGTGACTGTCAAACCATGAGACCCCCTGACCACTCTAACAACTCATGTTGAGCTATACTTACTTTATTTAGAAAGTTATTTATGTAAACTGATAGATGATTGGTATGCAAGTAGGCTGGTAGGTAGGATTAAATTAGGCAGCCGCTTCGTTTATTGTTTAGTTTATATTTAGTTGGTTCGTTAATTAGTTTGATGTTTAGTTAGTGAGTTGGTTTCTTGGTATTTAGGTGGTTAGTAATCCAACAGAAATTAAGATGCCTGACCAAACCATGAATTAAACCAATGTGTTTAACCTAGTTTAGTTAAGTTCTAATTAGGTAGTAGTCCAAAACAGATCATTAGGGGTCCAGTCCTTTTATTAATTATTGAATTTAAACCTTTACTTGGTTATTTTGATGCTTAGTGTAGCTTGGTTTAGTTAGTTAATCAGTTTGATGTTTAGTTCAGCCCAGTCGCACGTTTTTTTTTTCGTGGCATGGACACTATTCTTACTCGACTTTCATGAGTCCAGCACGAAAGGATGCATCCAATGGGATCCTAGTATTACATTCATGCTGGAGTCACGAAAATAATGAAATAAACATTTGTTTTATACTTGATTTGTTAGCTGGCTAGTTAGTTTAGTTGTTTAGTTTGTTGGTTAGCCAGTTTGGTGTTTAGTTAGTTGGTTTATATTTTGTTGGTTTGTTAGTGAGTTTGTTGGTTTAATTTAGTTTTTTGTTTAATCAGTTTGATGTTCAACTGGTCAGTTGGTTTGTACTTACTAGTTGGCTTGTAAGTTTGTTATGTTAGTTTATTTGTTGTTTAGCAAGTTTGTTGTTTTTTTAATTTGGTATAGTTTAGCTGTTTTGTTTAAAGTTTAGTTTGTTGGTTTTTGGTCAGTTGGTTTGTACTTAATTTGTTTTGGTAGTTAGCTAGTTAGTTTAGTTTGTTGTTTGTTAGTGAGTTTGATTTATAATTTGACAGTTGGTTTGAACTTAGTTGGTTCTTTTAGTTAACTGGTAAGTTTAGTTGTTTAGTTTGTTGGTTAGTCAGTTTGATGTTTATTCAATTGGCTTGAATTTAGATGGTTCATTATTGAGACAGCTTAGCTTAGCTTGGGTTAGTTTAATTTAACGATTAGGCAGTTGATTTGTTGTTAATAAGTAATACATGACGGATTATTAAGATTATTGGTTCTGGCCAGTCCATTATTCCAAACTGCGTTTGGAGTTTAATTGTCATTTTGATTTCGAATAGTAGTTAACATGACTCAGCTAACATATATCTATATATAAGATGTAATGTTGCAGTGAATATACACTATGCATTTTTATCATCAAGGAAAGCATCTAATCCAAAAATAAATTTTAATTGCAATATATAGATGTAAGCTATAGGAAGTTTTAAGGATCTATTTCACACTGGATAGAAACTTCTGTAATATTCCTCTCTTCTGGTGATTCTCAGCAGCACTCCAGCTGTGCATCAGCTCAGTTTAGAAGACACTCTAACAGATGTCCGGCAGTTTGCCACTGTCCTCACACTCTGTCCTCACCTGTCCCTCCCACCATGTGTGGAAGACACTGAGAGCGCACCAGAAGACGGGGTCAGACTTCAGGAATCCTTCTCTTCCGTCTGCCATGTCCTTTTAAGTATGCTTGGATTAGGATGAGGTTAAGATGCTTTAATTGAGTTAACCCCTCGAATCCCACACAAGCAAAGCTGGAGTAAAAAAAAACAGCAGCTTTCTCACGGTGTGTGGCAGCAGATCTTTGTAGTAACCCGATCCTTCAAGTCTCTATGGGGAGGTTACCCTGGCAACAGTATGAATGAACTGACAGCGTCTGTGCGTACATGTGTTTTTAATTAAAGAGGAGCGGTAATAGAGACATTTAGTGGCAATTCACTGTCCCTTGTGGCACAGCAAACACATACTTCCTCCCCCTCTCTTCCTCTTCCTCTCTCGCCTTTTCACTCAACCATATCTACATCCGTACAAATCAACGCCTCTGTTTTGATAACCGCTATGTTTGTACCACCAAATGGTTCTGAAAATTAAATTTGCTATTAAATACTCACCCTCATGTTGTTACACACCTAATGTCCATACAGTGTTGTTTCGGACCCCATTGATTTTCATTATATGGTCAAAAAAATAACTCCAGAAGAATGAAAGTCATGCAGGTTTTGAAAAGAAAATTTTGGGTGAACTATCCCAGTAAGCAGGACAATTGCTAAAAATGTATGTTCGTGTCAGTTCTTGTCATGCAGTGGCCCAGAATTATTGTAAGTGTATCTTATCATGCATAGATTTCCAAAGTGTTTGGATTCGAAGAGGAGAAGATGCTTTTATCATCAGATAATGACCTGGAATGACCAGAACTATGTGGCAGTGGAGAGCACTTTGTAGGAAACTCCATTAACAAACCTCAGTCAGTTAATTAGCTGTAGACGCAGCAGAGCATACAGACCCTGCATGTGGCTCAGAGCTTTGCGAAAGGCTTTTAGATGAAAGTGATGAATTGCTGTCATTGGGCTTGTTCTATACTTTATCAAATGATTAAATATTGAATGTAAAATAGACAGCTCTCGCCGCATGCAAAGGTCATTTTCCGATTGCCACATTAATCAAAATGCTTTTTCCTGTCAGCAGTGAAGAGAGAATTCCCAAAACAGCAGAGATGCGTTGTGTGGTGATATGCTGCAGGCACAAGTGTATGTATACGTGTGTGTGTGTGTGCGAGGTTTGACACTGTAGGATGGGAATTCGCTCTTTCTGGAAGCGTCCATGGCTTCTCTTAGTTCATTTGGTACTGGATTTCCATTCACGCATCCCAGCAGATTGTATTCTATTCACAAAGATTGCATTTCCATTTTTCTACTTCACCTGTCTGGGATTGTGAAAGACATTTCCTCGTATCTCAAGGGTGGGATTTTAACAGCGGCTTGCGCTGATGACATAAGGAAAATGGATAAACATCCATCCTACTCTTGAGAAACACTCTTATTTAGGTAACCATGGCGATAACAGAGCTAGAGGAACTGCTTTTCTTTTGTGCGGCATAAAACTAGTTAAAATACAACCAGGAAGAGAGAGGCCCAAAGGCAAGGAAATGCATCACCCTCAGAGTGCTGTCTATGGTGAGGCTACGACACACCCTCACACACACACACACACACACGCACACACGTTACTCACACATTTTCGTAACTGACATCCTGAACAGTTCACAATTCACTCTCTGACAGCACATGGGGCCTGGCAACTGCTCTAGGATCCCACTTATCTACTACTAAGGTAAAAGACTGATTTCTGTTAATATTTTACTATACCAATGTCTCTGCTGGAATGTTTCTGGTTTGTGTGATCTGCTAACTAGCTGTCATTGTAACGCAGTAAGTTGTGGTTTGCAATATGTATCTGTTGTACTGAGCTGTAGAAACATGTTGCGGTTTAGCTGTTGGCTGGTGTGTTTGGAGTGGAAGTGTGAGTGTGTTGTTTTGGGGCCTCACTATGATACATCAGCCATCTATTGAATGTCAAACAAAGGAACATTATTGTGATTCAAACATAAAACCATCCTTACAGCGTCTCAGCATGGGCTTGACCTGCACACACACATAGTTTCTTTCACTCACAGGCATTTTCACACTCTCTCACGGCTGGCTGTTTTGAAAAAGGCCCATCCTTACATGGATGTATTCAACGGTCTCCTTGACTTTAATTTATATGAGGTGGACTTCATTTTATGGAGAGCATAAAGACTAAACACTCAGATCGTGTGATAAGTCAGAATGACAGTTCGAGAGTGAGAAAAACACACTTCCTCAGTGAAACTGTGCAGAGATGCTTCACCTCCTCGTGTTTAAACAGATCTGGAGGGGAGTGCTTAAAGAGATAGTTCAACCAAAAATGTCATTTATTTCCTCACGTCGTTTCAAACCGGTGTGAATCTTTCGGCATTGTTTTTTCAGAATATTGCAGCTGCTCTTAATACTACAATAATAGTGAATGAAGACTGAGTCTACAAAGCCAAAAAAAGCCAAAAAGCTCAAAAAGGGTTCTCTAAGCACTACATTCCAAGAGGGAAAAGACCAGAATTTTAGTCATTCGCTGAAAATCTTGCCATATGCCCTAGATTTAAGAAGTATAGGGATAAACGAATCATTCTTTTGAGTCATTTTGTCAGTGAATCATTCGTCTCAGTTCCCATTTGGCCTAAATGATTCATTAATTGCGTAATGTTCTTCTCAAATCCATCCCACTGACTCAATGATCATGTCGCAGTGTTTAACAACCAATTGGAATAGAAAGCTTAAATTTCAGTCTGGTCATTATAAAATGTTGCTTTGGACTTGAATACGCAGCAAGAATCATATAGACTACTTTTATGATTGACGAAAAAGGGTAAGTGCATGATGAAGACAGAATTTCTCAAATGAACTATTCTTTCACGTTTACACAGGTTTTTCCATTAAATCCATTTTATTGAAACCTGTCTGGATTTAATGAGCAGTTTTGAAGGTGTACAGTGTTGAGGAACAGCTGAAATGACAACTGTTCAACTGAAAACATTTCAATGTTTTTATCCGGTGATATCAGGCTTGCTGTGCACTAATAATATGTATCCATGCACTTAAACTCCAGTGCTGCTTTTCTGTAAATGGTGAACTACAAGCTCTTTGTCAGTATAAATGTAAACCATTATAAAAAATAAACCATTACCAAGTCTTTTAACGGCAATCCACAGCCCAAACAGCCCAGCGTGACAGCACAGGCGACACTTATTATTACCAGCACAGAAACGGGTGACTGCGATTTGCTTTTCTTTTTTCCTCAGTCGAGCGAGTCTGTGGATGCCGACTATTCAAAGAAGCACTAAAATTTCTCCTAATTGATTTTATGGGTCAATTACGTATTTTCCTCATTGTGTGGTCAGCAGGGGAGCCTGGGCCGGCCCGACTGACAGCAGCCCCACTCGTGTGCAAATGAGTTTGAGAGAGGCAGTAGAGAGATGCAGGGGAAGAGGAGGAGGGGTGGATGGGAGAAGTCCTCTTTTGGATTAGTGGAAGCTTCTTGGCGATCTGCATGTGAATGAGCGTGAGCAGCTTTAGCCGTTACCCCTGCGCTCTTTCTCCATAGTGAGGGAGAGAGACACTGAGAGAGGGGGAGAAGTGCATGGGCAGTTACACAGAGCACAAAGCAGAAGTTTAGGGACGAGTCTTGAGGTACATCACAGTTGCGGACTGTCTGGTGTGGGCCGCCGGGTCTTCAGTGGAGAGAGCGGTGTGGACAGAGCTTTTTGAATG
The DNA here is from genome assembly GCA_032357475.1 of Enteromius thamalakanensis. Lineage (NCBI taxonomy): Eukaryota > Metazoa > Chordata > Actinopteri > Cypriniformes > Cyprinidae > Enteromius > Enteromius thamalakanensis. The sequence goes on from JAUCMT010000068.1 coordinate 6,273,199, forward strand.
AGAGAAGGTAAGAATCTCTCCCTTTTTTTATCCCATGTGTTTTGTGTGTCTCAGCTTCACTGCCCCTCTGATAACAATAGAACCAAGAGCAATGGAGCACTTCAACAGTGCCAAAAGGGGGAAGGGAGAGTCTCATGGCTGCCTTTTTTCAAAAATGATGTCTTCAGAGTTGGCTTGTTTTGCTCTATTTTTGTAATATGAGACATATTCAGGCAGGATGGAATTGTGGGTTGCCACACTATGATCTGATGTATGAGGCTCGGTTATGGTTATTGGTTACCCCTTTTCAAGATGCAACAGTTTGCTATTTGCAGCAAGTATAATGAAATGCTCACTCTCATATGAAACCGTTTGAGTCATTTCCTCTTGTGTGCTGCAACATTTTAGAAGTATACTTTTGAAGTTTTACTAATTTGTGAAGAAAATAAACAGGAAGTTGACAGAGAGCCTAAGAGTGCACAGTGGTGCCATGATGAGGTTCAGATGTAAGGTATTTTTTGTGGTGTTGTTGACTAGCATGGATGAAATGTGTTTGACATGGCCCTGGGACTGATTAGTTTTAGCATTTGTCAGTCTTTTAGCATAAATAGATGACTGCTAAGTAACTTTGTAATTGGCATGAAATTAGCTAACATTTTAACAGTTATGGCAGTAAATGGTGCTCTTTATGGCTAGCTAGAAAGTTGTGGCTAACTTAAGCAAAATCTGTACAGAGCCACATTAAACACAACACAGGCCCCGGGAACGATTACAGCAATATCAATGCTTCATATTAACATGCACTATTGATAGTTCTCTTTATCTGCCTATAAGTGTATTTTCAGAGATATTGCTGTGATTTAAAGCCATTCAGATTTATATTATGATGATATTTCCCATATGGGAAGAGGTTAACAAAACAATGGCCTGTAACAAGTTTATTTTGGGTGGTACTGTAGATCAGATGTAAGTTAGCATTTAGCCGTTAGCACAACAGGTCTGAACATCTTTTAAGTGTAAAACGGTGATTGTTTAGCTCTACATTCTTACTTTTATGGCTCTGTTGGTGATTCTCCAGGGAAAATGTATGTGGCATTATAAAAGTAGATGTGTGTTTGTGTGTCTATTTGCCAGTTTCCTGCCATAGGTCTGTTTATAGCCACATTAGGCATTGGCGTGTTTACACCACACATATAGATGTAGATCATCCTGACATTTATCATTTTTCTCTTGCTTTATACTGTATATAGGCATTAAACAATATATCTCAATTGCTTTTAGTGCAGTTTGTAAAAAGTTCAGCTTCCCACACATCTAGTTGCCCAGGTCTCAGCTAATCAAACCAATATTGAACAGATTTCAGTGAAGTATGACTTAAAATAAACACGTGTATGGTTTGGTGCAGATAAATGAATACTTGAGCCTTACTCATGGGCTTATGAGGAAAGAGCAGCCTATAGTATTTGTATATCTGAGGTGCTTTGTGTTTTCTCGCTGTCTGCTGCAATGTTTCTTGCTTGTGTCAAATGAAAATGACCTACATCTGTGAACAGTTTTATTAAAGAGCAAGAACAGACACTCTGCAAACCTGGGGACAGATCTGCTTTCATTCAAACAGTACGCAATGTTTTTATTAAAAAGTTCCAACTTCTTTGCTACTTTTGAGCCCTTTTCTCTCACTCTGTTTGCTTTTCTCAAGCCTTTAGACGACATGTGTCTGCCCCTCTCTATCTCCAAGCATGGCTTTATTTGTCAGCTTCTATTAGAGCGCAGGCCGCTTTCAGACAGCATCAACTAGATAAATCTGCCAATCTGCAGTCTGGCTGCCTCCTCTCCCTTTTGCATAAGTTTTGCTTTCTTGCCTAAGACTTTGTGCATTCAAAAGTGACAGCAGATGCTTTTCAAAGTCAAAAATTCACTTGTTTCACTTCAAGTCAATGCAGTGTTGTGTACATCCTCGGGTGCTGGTTGGTTCACTTGAATGTGATGCCAGTTAGGGAATAAGAAGGCCAGGATTAGTTCCATTTCGGTGGATGGAGGACGTAGGTTATATTTATAGCTGATTAAGTCATCTGGACCAGCAGACGGGATCCTCAGTTCACGAAGGTTGTCTCAGCTGATCAAAAGCACCATAACCTGGATGCTGATTTTCTACACATAGTTTTTGACTCACTAAAATGAACATTAATAAGCTTCTGCATGCCCCATGCAATGTTTCAAATCGTAAGCCGATGTAATTAGACAGCGTGACTCAGCAAGACTCAGAGTTGTGGCCAGGCCGAAGTCACAGCATGAGAAAGTCTTTAGTAGTCGTGAGAGAAGCATATTAAAGTGAGTTACATCTTTGCAGCCTCTAGCAAAAACACAAGAAATACTAATACCAAGAAACTTAAGAAGGCATCGGTTTGAGCCGGAGGTGGACGATCATGTCATATTGGATGTAAACAATTCATGGTGTACTAAAGGATAGTACAACCCAAAAATTTTGGGTAAAAAAGGTTACAACATTCTTGAAATTAACTGTTCTTAATATTCCCTGTTATACTACTAAAAGTAAACAAGTTTAGAGCAACATGAAGGTGATTTGACAACATTTGGGGATGAACCACCCCCTGAAGATAAATTCTATTGTTATAGTGTACTTTGCAAACTTGTGTTAATGACATTTAGTTGACCTGTTAATGGGTCACACTCATGTATATGAAGCAATCAGGGTGTCATGTTGGGAGCAACTCACAGTCACTGCCATTAACAATGCATAATAAAGGCTAGCAGACTTGGCATTTCCTGGGGATTATTTTACAGTCCTGTGTTTTCATACACAAATGAGCTGATTTTAACACAGTGATATATACTTTGCATGTGGGTGTGAAAGCAGCTGTGGTGTTAAGAGTTACAGTATACAGCTCTTCTTCTCGTATGCTTGATATATTCTAGATCTTCTTGTAATGTGGCTGCACAGTTCATTGATAACTGTCGATCATAATTGTTGATTATTCCCTTAAAATTATTCATTGTGATTATTATTCAATGTTATTTCTAAAAGTAATGTATTGCAATATTGCTTTCTAAAATGGTAACTAATTATGTTACTTAGTTACTTTTTACGGAAAGTAATGTTATGTTACTTTTGCGATACTTTTTCAATATTGATAGGGCTTGCTTGTTTGTTTTTAATATGAAAAAGGTCTATTTTTGGCAAACGTAGAAGCCTTTTAACACCAAAAGTGAAAGGAATAAGCCTCAGGCTGAAAGAAAAACAAAAGAAGGGTTAACACGCTTAAGCAATAAGAAAAGAAGCAAGAATTTGTATATTTTACATTGACGGTTGGCAGAAAAGACATTGGTTGGGAAAATGGCATCAAATACATTTTACAAATACACAAATTTGAGGGATATTTTTAATCTGGTTTTTGTGAGCGAGATGAAATAAACCATGCTAACGTCTAAGGGCTGTCAATCAATAAATGTGGAAAAAAGTTAACTGGAGTTGCTCATTTGAAAAAGTAACTCCTAAATGTTCTTGTAAATCAAAAAGTAATGCATTACTTGGAAAAGTAATCTGATTATGTAACTTGCGTCACTTTTAATGCGTAGTTTTTACATTTGTTTGAAGCCACTGAGTGCCATATATATTTTATATGAACATAAACAAACTAAAACACACTTTCAGCAAATATTTTATTGATTTTCTATAGCATTAAGCCTCAAATGTATTGGTTTGGTTTCTTCATTGAATAAAAAAGTAAAAGTATACATGGTATAATAATGTTATAGTAAAATTAAAACATTGGGGAAAACCAATAGATTAGAATTTTTTCGAATTGTATTTTATGTGATGATGATATGCAATACTCTTCATTTTCATAAGCATTAGCACAACTGCTAAATATTGCTGTGCGGTTTTCCAAGTGTAAGTTTTGCTATTTTACATATCTAGAATTTAAATTTTAGCACCCAAAATTTGTTTATGCTATCTGAAAGATTTTCTGGAAGGGGTAGGTTATGGGATAGAAAATATTGTTTGCTCTGTATAAAAGTAATAGTAGTCCTACCAATAGAAAAATATACAGAAACAAACGTGTGTGCTGAGTAATTCACCATCCTTTAGGTGACAATTCTATTTATATTCATGTTAATATTTGAAGAACAAGTCATTTCCTAAATTCTGAATGTTGTTCAACGCTAAGCAGCTATCTTGTGTATTTGTGGACATAATGTGATTTTGACTTGACTGGAGTATTGTCTCCACCAGGACATCTTCAGGGGTAACCGGGGGGGTTGTTACCAATCCTCTTATAAAACAGAGCTGTCTCAAGATGGTAATGGTACAAACTACAGTACAGGGATAAGAAAAAAACATTAGCCCAGTAGCACTATCCACCCCCTGCTGCTGCTGCGTCCTCTGGCCGAGCCAGCTGACAGGTGTCCGTGCCTCAGTAGTTATCCAGTGCCGTGTGAACTGCTGTCTCTGTGTTGGCCGCTCTCACGAGTGAACTCAATTGAGCTGAACAAACTGACGCTCCGGCAGCAAACCCAATTCTGTTTTTCGCTGCTGACACTGTGTTGCATGAAGTTCAATGCACATTGGGGGTACTTTACATATCCATTTCCATTTTGTGAATGCAGAGTAAACCTAAAGAAAAAATCAACCTCTTCCTGACCCACATATCAAGCGTTAACATATGAATCTAATGCCTCATTTCAGCCTGGGATGGAAGCACAATTATGGCCAATTCTCTATTCTTCGTCCTCATTATTTCAATTCCCCATCTGAATCGATCTGTGCCTCACCTACATTTGCCTCCTGTCAGTCATCATAATGTGTATTAATCTCCACCTGCATGCTCTGAGCATGCTCACAGCTCTCTGGCTCATAAACAAGCCTTTTCCTCATATTAATTGCAGCAGTGAATTGTGCATTATGCTAGCACATAACACGTCAGGAAACGTGGGCGCTAGATAAACGTCTGACAAAAAATAGAATCTCAATGAAAACTTACTCCTGGGTTTTTCTGCTTTCCCCATCCAATAACAACAACAATACTAATTATTTAATTAACAGTTTGGTTATCATTAAATTTATAAATACATTTTGTTCAAATAAAATGTAAATACAGTAGGATTTTTTTATTGAAAATAAAGCTAAATAGGAAAAACAAATGGCAAAAGCAATAACAAAAGTACTTCAATTTTAACTAAAATTAATAATAACAATATTACTATATTTATTAAATTATTATAATTATTATTTAATAATACTAATTTATTATTCTTGTTTTATTATTATTATATTTTTGCACAAATTTCACTTGCATATTTCCATAGTGTTTTGTTTCAAAAGGGTCCCCTTGATATTTCTCAAAGCCTTTCAGACTGCTAAAAAAACTCCATATGTAGAATAATTGTAGTAATATTTGTATAAGGGCTTCCTGAGAGGATCCTGTATGTTAACTTAATGGGTATCTCTCTCTCTTGGCAGACACAGCACAGGAGCAGGCCCTGGATCTGGAGCCACCTGTCCGGATGGAGGAGGAGATGGAGGTGATGGAGGAGAGGGAGGTGGAGGAGAGAGTGGTGGAGATAGAACATCCTCTGCCATGCCTCAGTGAATCTGACACACAAGGCATTATCAAGGGCAGAGATCTATTCGGATATGTCGGCATTGAGGCAGTGTTGGACCAGATGAGACGCAAGACCATGAAGGCTGGCTTTGAATTTAACATCATGGTGGTCGGTAAGTGGAACATTGCTCTGACTTAAATTGGATTGTGAACTGTTTTTTTTTTTTTTTAAAGGAGGATATGTCCAGTTTGTACTTACACAGAAAAAGACAAATACAAAGCCCTCTAAGCTAGTTCAGAATAGTACATTGAATGTCAAACGACATGCATAACGGCTCAGTGTAAATGACTTCACACCTCTAGCTTTTTTCTGTGCTGAAAGAGTGTGAACTTTAAACTCGTTTTGTGCAGTTGAGAAGGGGACATTTAGTCAAAATTTCAGAGATGAAAATAGAGCACACATGAGGTGTCAAATCAGGTGAAAAGTCACAAACATCAATAGTATGGTTGTCTGTGAAGGGGGCAGGATGACTGTTCAGCCTCTAACAGGAAACACCGACAGGTGAAGAGGAAATGGCGCCATTGCCTGTTAAGGGAAATGTTTAAACTCAATTTTAAAATAAGACTGTTATTCACTTGGTAAAAGAGTGCATTTGTTAAAGGTGGCATCTTTCTGTCAAGAAAAGAACAAACAGTAAGTGGGATGGGTGATATAGCCAGTCCATGGATTATATTGCAATATTTTTCAGCCCTTTCACAATGTTCAGTATATAGCCCAATATTATATTTATGTCACAATAAAATACATGACAAGTATGCAGAAATGTTGCATAAGACAATGGTATATGTATTGTTTCTTAAATCAGCACATCGATTTCTGAAGGATCATGTGACAGGAATAATAACTCCTGAAGATTCAGCTCTGGCAATAAATGACATTTCAATTTCATAAATTTCAAGAGAAAACTGTATTTTATTGTACATTTTGAAAGTCACAGATTTTATGCCAGGTTACCTGCTAGGACTGTACTCTTCCGGCTCAGTAGAGCTTGCTGGTATTAACTGTCCCGGGCAGTTATTGGACATCTGCCTGATTTAAACTGGCCACCTTATTCAAGCCTGACCAATCAGAGCGCTGGAACCTCCCAAACCTCCCTTGTGCCTCTAGCAAGAGAGAGAGGGTAAGCATGCAGGGAGGAGGAGGAACAGGAGGGGGTGCTGGCTGAGCGTGGGCCTTACCTAATTAAATGGCAAGGGCTATTGTTGTGTTGTCTGTGGGCTGGGAGGCAGGGCCAGGCTGGAGCCGAATGTAGCTCAGAGTGTTCCCCAACTGGGGCAGCCAAGGGGATTTATGATGGCCGCAGCATCACCAATTCAAGGCCATCCAGCTCTCCAGTGAGAGCCATTCTTCTTTTCCCCTTTTTTCATTCCTCTGATTTTTAAACAGAGCTGCCAGGTTTTCCTCACTCCCTTGCTTGTGATTTCTTTCCCCTTGGTGGCTCCTCCATAGTGGTAATAGAAAGGACATTTTGCCAAATCCTTCAAAGGCTGCGAGTCTCACAGAGAAACACAGTATCAGCCGCTGTTCCGCAGCGATGTCAGCAAAACAAATTAAAGCTGAAGTGTGTAGTTTCTGCACCACTGACTTCACCACTAGCTTTCCAAACTGTTCTTCCAAAACAGTCCTGCAGCCCCTTTCCCATCTGTCATTGTTTGGACACTCAGGTAGACCCTGCCCAGGAGCATTTGGCCTTTCAGTAATGAAAATTCCCTCAACGGTCTCATTTCCATCTGAAAGGACATGTTTGGTGATTTTAAAGCAGCTTTGTATTGTTACAAAGTCAGAAGTACACGTAAATATGTGTACTCTTTCAATATACCACCTGTTATGTCAGCAAAACACAGTATCTGATGAACTGTTGACAGCTCAGCTGTTAAAACTATCGATTGCAGTTCTGCATTTCTGTACTATTCCCACACACAGACAGATGGATAAAGTCTTTTTGGTAAAAGAGAACACCACATCCCTTTTTTTGAATTCATTTCCTACCATCTGCAGACATTGCTGAGATTTATTGTATTTGATTGAAGATATTTTTAACTTTTTAATAAATAGCTGGTTCTTTTTTAATGACATCATGAAACTATTTTCAAACATTTGCCCAAATTACAGGTAGCTGGCCCTAAAAAAAATAGCTCCAGCTCATAACCAACAGAGTACCAGTTTAAACCAGTTCACACCAGCAGCCATGCAGCATATTCAGAATTTTTCAACAGGTTTATTCTCTCTTATAACTTACAGTATAAATCATGACTTGTATATGAGCCGTGATGATCCACACTCATTACAAGAGACTTCTTTAAGCGTTTTATTTTACATTAATCACCAATAGGGCAAAACACAAACATTTCAGCTTAAAGCCTTTTTCTTCTTTCCTATTGGTGATAAAGCTAAGATAAAACACTACATGAAGACTCTTTTTGTAAGTAATAGATTGACGCACAAAGAAAAATTAATTGATTAATTAAGTTTTAAAGGAACACTGTGCAAACGGCTTTATTAATTCTGACTTAAATCAGTAAACATGAACATTCAATGCATCTTAATATTGAAAGGCTAAACGTCTAGCTTTGAGCCGAGCAAAAAACTTAACACAGTTTTAATGTGACGTTTAACAAAGAAGAAGATTAAATATAAGTAGCCGAACTTAAAGAAACACTGACTGAAAAACTCAGTACATACGCTCAATAAATGCTGATCCACTCAAAGTGTGTGGGAATGATATTAAGGACAGATACTGTATAACAATACCAGTCTTCACCTGTTTTCATTTCAGCCATTTGGATTTTTTCACTCTATATTCAGAGCAGCTTGAAACCTGTTTGATAGGGAGCAGATCAAAGGCATGTTAAAGCAGATCAGTATTGTGAAGAATTCTGCAGAGGGGAAACGGCTCTGGTCCAGTGCTCACTCCTCCAAAAGCTGGCTCTCTAACATTTGGCCTGTGCAAGTTTCTTCCTTGCCTCAGTGAACTGGGGAGGTTACAGCATTGGTATTGTTGTAGGTATGGTGGTTCTCTCCATGCCTGCTACTTTGGACATGCATCAAAGGTGAACCGCTCTCTCCCATTCCCAGTAGAGACCCGTGTGGAGGTGCTGGCAGTAAAAAGATGTGTTTAACTTACTCTTGATGCACTGTAGAGCTATTGACCGATTGTTTGTTTTTTTCCCTTTGAAGGAGTTGTATTTTGAACTTTTTTTTATTTAAAAAATTCTTGTGTATCTTTTGGTTTATGCAGTTTGCTGTTGCCTTGGCAATGCATTGTAGAGCACAAGGGCAGGGGTTCTGACAAGGGTGTGTTTGTGAACACTAGCATGTATTGGCTAGCACGACATGACACCGAATGCGAACTTGACAAGATACAGGAAGAGGAGGAATTGTGCGAAAGCGAGATACACACAACAGGATGAAATTGCAGGAACGGAGGAAACTCTACAGGATGAGTTTGGTGTGCTATGCTCGCCTGTCCACATTTTCCTGCCCTGGGGTGCTCTTATCCCAGAGTTGCACACACATATGGGAGCACTTGGAGTCTGTTGGTCTGTGTAGTTTGTCCTCGGTTGTAAAGGTCATGACCTTTTTGTAGCCTGAGGACTTAAACTACTGCGAGTCTCCCAGTTTCCCATAAGTCAAGTTGCAGTCTGCTCCCAAATACGAGTTTAGCATATTGTGACATTTTTAATGCAGTCAATACATTCGGCTTTGTTGTCGCCCTCAAGTCAAGGGGGCTTTGTATATACCGTGTTCAAAGAAAAGCTTTGCATACTGTGCTTCAAAGTGTCTCAGAAGAGATGTGTTTTCACCGTTTGAAATGCTTTTGAGAAATCAACTGGAGTTAAACACATATGACACTGGTGAAATTACAACCTGCATTTGTTGGAGTTTCATGTGGTTGTGGTGAATGACAAGCTGTTACAACACAGCGTTTCTGGACGAGTGTGTCAATGCATGACTCAGGCGAGCACTGAATGGGTCTAGCCTTTATTCTTTTCACGTTATCATGCCACGGGGTCTTTTATGAGATCATCAGTTGACATTTGGTAGCGTTAATGGATCTCGCCCATACATTATTCTTTCACTGATGCAGGTGTGACACTGTAGTAAAATACTCAAAATAGTGACTCTACTGAATATACAGCTTGCAATAAAGTATGACCAAAGCTGTCCTTTTGCAAAAATATATAGTCTAACATTTAGTGAATCAAAAATATACAGCATGATAGTTTAAGTCTAAATCCATAATAAACCATCAGCATATGCTGGTTAGGTGTTTTGAAGCTGGGATGCTGGCTGGTTCTTTACTGGTCTATGCTAGTCAAACCACCAAGGGACCAACATAAACCAGTAAAGAACCAGCTTAAACCAGTATTCCAGCTTTAAAACATACTTAACCAGCATATGGGTAGCTGCTGATTAGTTGTTAAAGGAAAACAATTGACATTGATTGACTTTGGATTTGCATTTCTTTTTCCAAATATCTCTTCATATTTCCTCCCAAATGGTGTAAAAAAAAATTTAGGGGAATCAAAACCTCTTGTTCCCTTCCCCATAGGACAGGTGCAGAAATCTTCAAGAAGCCCTGCTTTGCTCAGGCATTGTCTGGACTGGTAAATCAAACAGGCCCAGGAGGACACACAACGTGAGTTGTCAGTTCCTCATAAATTTGATGTCAACTGCCTCCCATGGTAAGAGGCCATGGCGTAAATCCATCAAAGCCTCTGTTGAGGTGGGCAATGATGAAGGGGCCAGATCTCCCCAGCTCTGTCGTCTATCTCTGTCAAATCGTTTTATCCATTGACAGCTTCCCGAGGCACCCAGGCCTCTCAACAGGTAGAAACAGAGCGGGCGAGAGCATTTAGCACATTCCCCACCCCTACCCTGTGAACGGGAAGCTGACCGGTGGACCCGAGGGGCCCTCTGAGCGAGAGCAAACACACACTGCCCATCATCAGCACTCAATACTAAGCGGCTCACATTAACAGAGCACATGTCCTTTGAGGCAATGAAGGTGGCCCCATAGATTTACCCTTATTTGTGTGAATTGAGATGGCCTTGATAAGGCTCCCTCTCTGGTAATAGCTTCCTCCCTCTGATCTGATCTCCGTGAGGACTAGTGTGAAATAGTCATTAAGTGGAAAAGCTCCCCAAAGCTCCCGGCGGCGTGGTGTTGTCAGTGTGTTTGGACACCCACCAGATAAGACGCTAAAGCACTTTGCCTTGGCTTGACCTGGTCCTATTACATCACCGATGATTTGCAGTATCAAGGGCTTATGTAAACCCTGGAGGCCTGCGCTGCCTGGTCATGTGATACTTTATGACCTCAATTTTATGTGTGCCGTCTTATCTGTGTGCAGTAATAAAGTTTTATCCCCCCTGCTAATGCTAAGCAAAGGTCGTCGTGCAAATAAACGTGCCCGGGGTCTGCTACATATGCAGTTAATTGTGCTTTACTGCAGTTTACAAACAGAAGTCGTTAAGTCTGCTCTCGTTCTCATTGACAGGTCAGAGCGGTCTGGGGAAGTCGACACTCGTAAACACACTCTTCAAGTCCAAGGTCAGCCGGAAGTCCTGCACTCCTAATTATGAGGAGAAGATCTCGAAAACTGTCCACCTGCAATCAGTCAGCCACAGTGAGTATTGAACGCTTCTTTCTTCACACACCCGTCACACCCAAGAGGTCAAGGTTTTGCACAGCCCTGTTTGTCCCTGCTGTTAATATCCAAACTTCACCATTTGGAGCCAGTAAACGTCTTTGAACATTGATGGTCTTTCAATTTTGTGCTTTTCTCCTTCACAGCCACAAATAGGCATTTTGTCAACAGATGTGTCCCATTATGTACTGTACGTCCACTATACACAGTGCTATCTAGCGTATTCACATCAAGACTTCCTGTAAAGTTCATTTTTGGGAAGTCGTAATTATTACATCATGTGCATTCAAATTACTTTTAGTACAATTATCAGTACTAACAGATTATTAACTGTGTTGTTAACTTTGACTTTTACCACAACAAACATCTAATTACTGCTTATTAATAGTGAACTACTACGCATTCATTTTTTTAAGTTTACGTATTGGGTAGAAATAAATAAACTTATTTACAAGCAGCCAATATGCTAGTAACATGCATGCTATTAATCAACTAGTTAATATTGAGAATTGATCCTTTTAATGAACCGTTACCCTATGTTTTTGTTTAGTTTATGAAGGTACTGTAAACTGTCGGTATAATACATTTTATTGTAATTGTATGATAAAATCATATGTTGAAATGCAACTAAGCTAATTCTACTGTAAATATAATATATATAATATATAAATATATGCACCATGTGAACGGAAGTAGAAGTTTTTTTAGACTTTTTCTTTTAAATCAATTTTAAGGATATGATGCTTCGAAGCAATCTGATGTGTTAACGTTTAGCACCTCCTCTTCTGCTACACAGCCTATGCTTGTTTTGTAGTTGAGGAAGTATAGTCTTAGTGCACTATTCCTCACTGCATTTCTTGTTTTTTGTTGTTTTCTTGGACTCCAGCTATATATGGTATTGGTACAAGACACATAGTGTTTCAGATCAGTAAGATGACGTGTTACAGAGTTTGTTAGCCTGAGCGATTTCTGAAAGGATGAAGGGATTGAAGAAGAATGACATTTAGACAGGACAAACTGGAGGCAGCTCAGTGTTTCGTAGGGTTTGACTTGGAAAAGGGCCAGAGTGATCGTAGCATGTGCTCTGAACGAAAAAAAGAAATTAAAAAGCCAGCAAAGGGGACGGATTAGGGGAGATCAATCACACAACTTAAACTGTTGAGATCGGGCCACAGCTGTCATTATGAGCTCTCTTTCAGAGAGAATGACAGAGGAAGAATGCACAGGGGATGCATTTTATCCCACTGGTCAGGAGATGACTGCTGCTCTAATGGAGGCCACCACTTATACACGGCGTCTGACTCAGCTGAGTGAATGAATTGGTTGATTGAGCAATGTGCCATCTCTGTCTCGTAAACTTCCTCCAGAGTAACAGTCAATAGAGGTCTGGGTTCTTCTATCCAAACAGGAAGGTGTTTTTGTGGAGATGTGTAGAATTAAGTTTCATTTAGGCTTGTTTTGGTAATGAAAGAAAGCTTGTTTCGAAGGTTTCTGAGGCATTACTTCTGCCACTTTGCTTTTGATGTAAACTATCAATTGTTTTACTGACTTTCTTGACTTTACTTGAGGATATTATTCTTCTATTATTCAATACATTTTGGCAGTGGTGTTGATACCCCGGTAATAGTTCTCATCTTGTGGTTTCATCTCGATACCATTTAATCAACAAAAATGAAACTCTTAATTTGAATGAATTTTTTATTTAAATACAGCAGATTTAGGCATCATAACATTATATTGCACAGTTTAAAATGCATTTGGATGAAATGGATTTTCATTATAAGATTAGCTAAAGGTTTAGCTGCATTTAACACAGTCACAATACAGAAGAGAAGATCAGAAGTTCCATCAGTTTGATCTCAGCTTTAATTTTTTATTTTTTGTATTTAAAGATGAACTAGTAGTTCGTATAGTATGCCTTGGTTTTTACATGAATGATGAGCATACAGCATACTTCATTTGATTGTATGTGCAAACAATATAAATATACACAGGTACTGCTGCTCCATTTTTTTACTGAGCAGAAGAAGCTGAAATGTGTATCACGCAGAGAGATGCACGTACTTTCAAACATCCCGCATACGTCAATAAGAAAGCAATGAATCTCCATTTTGTGTTCGGCTGCACCCCCATGCTTCGTTGGAAAGAGGCGTGAAAGGCAGATGCCGTGTCCAACTTCACTAGTTCTTTAAATGGATGTATTGTTGTATGTGTGTGTGTGTGTGTGTGTTTGCTTGCCCTCAGTAGTTAGTGTAGTTGCACCCAGCCATCCATCTTCATTTCTCATTTTAGACTGTCTGACAAGGGTCTAACAAACAAAATTTGATAGTGGTCCTCTGTCTCTTGTATTCACAAATAGCTTGGTAGGACAAGTAAAAAAAAAATATTGTGCCTCCTTTCGCTGGGTTGCAAAGGGCGGTAGGATAGCAAACTAAAATAATATATATGCTATTGTACTGTTATCTAATTACCCCTGCTATTTTCAGGAGTTTGTGAAGTTACCCATGATGTCTGGTTTAACCACAAATCTGCCCTTAAATAGACTGACCTACAAGTGAGCATCTCAGATGTAGAAAGAAAATAATCTAATGATTCTGTCACAGGATGTTGTGAGACGCCGGATAAGCATGCCTCCGCTTGTAGTTGTAGTGTCAGTCAATTGCTGTGTAAAGGGCTGGGTCATTAGCGTAGCTTGCTATTTTAATTGCCATGTTTCCTACTCGACAGCAGAAATGTATGAAGACTGCTGAACTTTAACCCTAGTCTGGATATGGGCGCTGAAATATCCAATTACAAAAGCTCCACAGAGAATTAGCAGCAAAGCTATGGTGCAAAGCTAGGTTTCGTAGCCGCTATGCTAAACCTCTCTGTTCATACCTTTAGTTTGCTGCCTACTGGTTTTAAAATGAGTCATCTGATTTTGCTTTCAGGTAAAGTTTTAGACTTAGATCTGCTTGTTGATCTCTCTTCCGTTTCTGACTTCCCCTTGACAGGTTTTAGATATGTAAATGTTAGCCTGTGTCACACTCTCGCAACAGTTTGCAGCTTTCACATCAGTTAGCCAAAGGTCAAATTGTAGAAATCTGTTTTTAGATTGGAAAATTCTGTGCAGTGGAATATTCATAGCTGCCGTTTAAGTGGATTTATATTTGTGGAAAATCCTAGCAGCTTTCTGCACAAGAACAAGTGTTTTTTTAGCATATCTGTGTCATTGCAACTGAAAAGAGGTTTCTGTCTAGTTGTAGCAGCATCTGTTGTATCTCTGTCCCTGCCATAGCCGATCCTCATTTCTCACAGACCTCTCAAAACTTATGGCCCAATAGTTTATAAATGTTTGACATGCAGAATGGGAGAGAGGGTGGATGAGAAGAAAAGATTGGGAGAAGCTGGGTGTGCTGTTTCTTAACAAAAGAAGATTGACGATAAGTCGGTTCAGCTTGTGACTTCCTGAGATATCCCTGTGGATCAGGAGACACCCCTCACTGACTTCTCAGCGTAGCACAACGTAAACATTACAGTGAATGAGAGTGTCCTGTTCCTTTTCGGGGGGGTTTTATGTTAGCCTTCAGAAAAGCAAGTCTGTAGAGCTTGACACATGATGTAAATATTTACTTTGTTTTACTGTTTCGATTGCATTAGTCCTCATGTGAGAATTTATTACTGTCTATACAATTACTGATAGGAAAAATGTTCTATAGCATTGAACACCTTACATTAAAATATTTTAATTTAGATTAGTTATGCAGTAGTCAAAGTTGATCAAAACTTTTTATTAGAGTTGTCCTAAAATCAAAAACAATACCTATTCTTGTTTTAGATCAACTTTATTGAAAGGTTTTGATGCACTTCGAATGTTGACTACTGTATACACTGCCATTCCAGTTTTTGGGGGTTTAAGCTTTTTTTGTTATGTTTTTGGAGGACGTCTTGCTCACAAAGGCTGAATATTTAATCACAAATAACAGTAATATTGGTAAATCTAAAGTTCGGTTATGAAACTCTAGAAACACAATCTTACATAATGACATCATCACATGGCACAGCTGGTTCTTTTTTGGTCCTTTTTGTATCAATAACCAATGAGCTGTTGCTCAACACTTGGCTAGCGCAAACACTAAGAAACCCTCCACCATCCCCAGCTCCACCTGTATTGATCTGCTATGGGTGATCATCAACATGTGTTTGAAACTATTTTTAGTCACTTTTGAATGATTTAATACATCCTTTATGACCAATGTTTTATTTCTTTTAAAAGAATACAGCCCCCATACTGAATGAATGGCTGTGTATGCATATGTAACAACTGTCTCATCTTTAAATATCTGAGCTGAAACATAAGTGATAACTCCAGCCCTTCCAGCAATAAATGTTCTTTTTTAGACATGAAAAACTCTAGAACCTTCAGTCTAGATTCTAATTAATGCATGTTTCCTACCAACATTTTCCTTCTTCATTAGAGTTCATTCCAATTATCATCAGTGTAAATATAAACTTCTGAAAAGACTTTAAAAAGCCCGGAATAATAGACCTGATCTGGCATTCTCTATCCAAATGACTAAACTGCTCTTTGTGTTACTGCTAAACTACTAAATTGCCTCTGCAGTCTCCGTTTTGAGACATTCTGTCTAGCAGATGTCTTGCTGTCCCTTGCTTCCCCAGCAGTTTTGTCTTTCTAAAGAACAGGCCTGTGGAAAACAAAGAGTACCAAAGTCTCAGGGTTCCTGACACCTCCACACACTACAAAGCTGCCCACTGGCCCTCACAGCCCGTGAAAAAAAAAAAGCTGGCCTGTAGACTGACCGCCAGGGGAGATGAGTGTTACACAATCCCCCGCCTTTTCTCAAAGACTGCACAGTGCAGAAAAGGAAGTGGAGGGCCGCTCAATGCCACCATTCAGCTCTGCTCCCTCCATGTGGGTGAATACGGCAAGAACTAAGCCCTGCTTTGTCGCTGAGTCATGCCAAGAGAAGCATATGTGTTTCCATTAGCTGATCATGAGGGGGTTTTCAATCATTGGCCCACCAATCCAAAAACTGGCACTCTCTTTTGCTAATGGCCCACTGTGAACAAAAAATTGATCATCGTCAGATAGGGTTATAGCAATTTGAAACTCATAAACCGCAGTGTTGACTGACAGTTTAATTTTTCCTCGTTACAATCTCGTCATATTTTCCTTGATTGCCTCATCCAGAAGGAGTAACATGATGAGTTAACAGCAAATGTCAATCAACCAATGCCAGGGATACAGTAGGGATCCCTGCATGCACAGACAAGCTTATTAGACCCTTTGATTTTCAGATTGTGCAATGCATTCCTGCAGCATTATATTACATATGTAGAATAAATAAAAAAGTTTAGGGTCTTCTGTGAACGATTTTTAACTGATAGTTCTATATCTTATTATAACTTAATTATTGTAGCCTTTTTCACCCACTCTTTTACTCTTTAACTCTTTTGTCTGTTTATTTTCCAGTTATCGAGGAGAAAGGAGTGAAGATGAAGCTTACGGTAATTGACACCCCTGGATTTGGAGACCAAATCAACAATGAGAACTGGTGAGAGCATTATTATCAGATTAATTCAAAAATGTCTAAAAAAAGGAAAAGCACCTTTTTATACATGCCATTTGAAATCTAATTTAATCTTGAAAATAAGCAACGCTTTAGAATTATGAGTCATTTTAAAATAAAATGCAAAAATGAAGACACTGCACTGTTTCTAGGTCACTAGTCAAAATCTAAAAGTATATTTGTGGCTGACATTTGTGACCTTTGTACAGAAGGTCAGATGTTCAGCTAAAGCACAGGATGCTCTTTGGGTCTTTATAAAATCAAGCTGGAGAACATGATTATCAGGCTTTACACAGAACTAAATCCAAAAGACATCCTGATATTCATGTTGATTCAACTGTATATTAAATTTTTTGTTGATAATATCACTAAATCCGGCGACTCCACTGTAGCTGTTCAGATAGCACTACAACTGTGTGAGTTAAATTGGCATCGGCTTTACACTGCTACGTTAACTTGAAGTATAAGCATATGTCGTTAATTGTGATGCTAATCCTTCCCTGTGTCTTTCTTCTCAGCTGGGAGCCCATTGTAAAGTATGTCAATGAACAGTATGAAAAATACCTGAAGGAGGAACTGAATGTCAACAGGAAGAGAAGAATCCCTGACACCCGTGTTCATTGCTGTGTCTACTTCCTGCCAGCCACTGGACACTGGTGTGTGTCAGCTTCCTGCACCCATCATGTAGTTCACACCTAGAAAAAATTAGGAAAAAAATATATATATTTTTGAATCACTAATAAATGCATCTTACTGAAAACAGCTGTGAGGTAATTGCTGTCTTTTAAATGCAGTGGACCTTAACCTACAGACATAATTTGTAAATCATTTTAACATTTTGATATTTAATGCTTGGAAAACATGCACTACTTTTCAAAAGTACAGTACGTGTACTCACATGTACTAATACTGTACTTACAGTGTACTTACCCAAGAACGTACTGGTAATATAAGGTAACTGCATGGGGTAGGGGTAGGTTCAGGGTTAGTACCTGGTTATTAAATAGTTATGTAATTACTACAGTAAGTACATATTATGTACGTGAATTTGTATCTGTCATTACTCTAGTCTTCAGTGTCACATGATCCTTCTAAAATTCATTCTGATTTTGCTGGACAAGAAACATTTCTTATTATCATCAATGTCAAATACACTTGTGCTGCTTAATAATTTTAGAGAATCCATGATGCATTTTCAGCATTTGAAAGCTAAATAGCTATGTGGTTTGTATTTAGAGAACACATAAAAAGGTGTTAAATGTTTAGACGGTTTAAAATGGACTTTAGTAATGATCCATCCTGGTCTTCTGCAGGTTACGCCCTATAGATGTGGAGTTTATGAGGAGACTGGGGAAGATCGTGAGCATCGTCCCTGTGATCGCCAAAGCAGACACGCTCACTCTGGAGGAGCGGCTAGAGTTCAAACAGAGGGTGAGCTGTCCGTCATCAACACCTGCGTGCAGAACTTCACTCGCATTTTATGATATTCAGGCACAATCGGATTCACCCCCCTATATTTCCCACCCACGCGTAAATATTCAGCCCTTCGCATAATTGAGGTCATGAATATGGATGACCTGCTGCTGCAAATGCTGGAATTCTCAAAATTCACAGTTCAGCTGTGTGGAGTAAAAAAAAAAAAGTGAGATGGATTGAAAAACCTGGGCTGAATAGAGCGAGAGAGAGAATATCCAAAGGTCTCTTGGCATGCGGCCGCTCACTCTGGGTTGGAAAAATGAATAGGCCACGGTAAGGTTATGAGCAGTGTCTGCAACGTCTCCGTCGGGAGACGCTCTCTCCTCTGACTGATGTATAGCTACTACTTGGGCCCAGGCCACTTGCCATCAGTTCTCCCCACGGAACACTTTTGGACAGCTCCGATCAGGGCCAGAACGGCCCCCGCACGCAGTGTGTCTCCTATCAATATACACCAAACAACACTCCTAATGATGTACTCTGTCATTTCAGCCCATTATCCAGAGCTGTCTCTCACTGCTCAATAGCCCGAGCAGAGCGCCGTGCGGGGGCGGACGTCACACTGTGCTCAAGATATCAATCGCTGATATCATATCCATGTACAACAGCCGCACTCCAAAATCCTCCCCCACACGAACACATGGCAGGAAAGGCATTAATGTCTAATGCTTAGCACCTCGGGCCCGAAATTCTGGTTGCGCGAAAAAAAAAAAAAAAAACAGAATTTCCCGGTGAACTTTACTGTGGCCTCTGAGTGTAAGAATGCATGAGGGTTGAGATTGAGACTAGTAGAAGAGCTGCAGGGAGCGAAGCTGCTGTCATATTTCACCCGCGGGGCGAGTGTGCGGGATTTGTGTATTTGTGTGTGTGGTAGGTTGTAAAAATCAGTGTAAATCTATCTAAACTGGAAGCTTCTCTCTGCAGATAAGACAGGACCTCCAGGCCAACGGGATCAGAGTGTATCCACAGAAAGAATATGATGAGGACGCTGAAGACCGGATACTCAACGATAAGATTAGGGTATGATGACACTACTTTCAGAATTCATGGCTATGAATTTATTTAGTTCACCCTAAAAGAAACATTCCAGTCGAAGGATTTAGAAGCAAAATTGTAACATAGGTATCATTTGTGGGGTGGAAAGAATTAGCTGAGAATTGACTCATCTTTAAGCCATTCAAGATGTGGGTGAGTTTGTTTCTTCATCAGAACAGATTTGAAGAAATTTAGCAGTTGCTCACTAATGAATCCTCTGCAGTGAATGGGTGCCATCAGAAGGAGAGTCCAAACAGCTGATAATGACATCATGATAACTCACAAGTAACGCATATGACCATCAATCCATCAATTAATATCTGTAAAGCGAAAAGCTTTTTTTGCAAGATATACATTTATCGTTAAGACATCGTTAAAAAAGTCCATGAACAGAGACATTTGTTTAGAACTGTTTTGGACTGTTTCTGCTTGTAAGCAGTGCTTCATCTCTGCGTATTTTGCTTCAGATTGAGACAAAATGATGTTGACTCTAGCTGGAAACAGTGGTTTTAAGTTAAAAATGGCTTTTCGCTTCACAAGATGTCAACTGATGGACTGGAGTTGTGTGGATTATTGTGATGTTTTTATCGTCTGTTTGGATTTAGTTCTGATGGCACCCATTCCATTGTTGAGCAGATATTTTATTGCTCAATGGCTCAAAATATGTTTTGATGAAGAAACAGACTAATTCTCATCTTGGATGGCTTATGATACTAATAGCATATTTTCATTTTTATGTGTAGAATTCTTTAGTTGCTTTAAGTGGGTTTATATTTTGTACTTAATGGTGAATGTTTTTTTCAGGAAAACATCCCCTTTGCTGTGGTGGGAACAGATAAGGAACACCAGGTGAATGGAAACAAAGTCTTAGGAAGAAAAACAAAGTGGGGGATCATCGAAGGTAAGAGTCTGAAGACTATGAATTGGTGGACACCAGTGTTATTTTGTATTTTGAATGCTGGTTTCTCCGCCAGGCCTTTTAACTAGTTTCGTCAGAAAGATTGTTGGTTGACACACATGGAAACCCATGCTGGTCTTTTCAGCAGGGTAACTATAACAACTGTCAAATGTAATGGTGTGTTGATGCCTGACAGGCTTCGCCAGGCAAGCTTGTCTGTGATTTAGGTTATTCAACACTGCCATCAAGTGGTATGTTTTGAAAGTATAGCGAAGCAAAATCCCTGGATGAAGTCTTGAACATGCCTTTGTGTTTTGTTTATTTCAGTTGAAAATGTTGCGCATTGCGAGTTTGCACACTTGAGAGATCTTCTCATCAGGTGAGTCTTTTTTTTGTTTTTCACTTGCAAGTCTTCAAATCCCATAACAGAATAATAGTATACATGCCATTTCATGATCTTGCTATTTAGGTCAAATTGGAGCAGCCCATTGTAACCCTTACATTACGTATTAGATTTAGATTCTCTCTAGCTTTCTGTTTTTAGAAGATCAATAATATCCCATACTAGTTTAGAATCAAATATTCAACTATAGGTGGACAGCCAGATGTAAAGAAGGCTGACTTCCTCAAGTGTACAAATCTTGTGATATTACCCAATAACCCAACATTTTTATTTCATGCCATAAAAATAAACTAATTGGTAAATAAACCAAATTTAGAACATAATCATATATTATCATCAAAATCATACCAGAAAATAAGTAAAATCTTCTATTAAAGAGCATGCTCCAAAACTGTTGTCCTGTACAATTTTAGTTAATTTTTGCATAGTTTTAATTGGATTATTTTTATAGTTATGAAAGACGTTCCGTTTAGAATTTGTAATATATAGTCTCCGTATTGCATTCAGAAAGAACACTTCAGTTAGGTTAAGGGGTAAGGTTAGGGACAGGTTTGGTGGTATGGTTTAAGGTGTAAGGGATACATTATGTATGTAATTACAGATGTATGTATTTGCAATGTAAAAAGGTTTATGTACACGGTAAGTGCATTGTATCAATAGATTCATTTAAATTAATTTGTGCCCAAACTATTTCACTTTTTACAAACCTTTTTTTTTGGATCTAACGAGAAATGGTTATCAGCTTTCTAAAGTAGATATAAGAGCACTGGTACTAAACAGCTCAGGAAAGGGACATCGTTTCCTGTGAGCTCAGTAAAGGACAGGTTAATTACAGAGTCCAATCGGGTGAAGCCAGGTCACGAAACCCTCTCGCCGTATCTCTTGGATGGCGGCCCGTGGACAGATGGTATGAGAGTGATTCCCTGCTGAAATGGGAAACAAAAGATGACCGTTATAACTCTCCACACTTTTGAATCGCCTTTCACACTTTTTGATCGGCCTCCTGCTGAAGCCGAGATAAAATTACACCAGAAAAACACCAACCGAATCACACAAAGAGATCATAAAAAGCTAATGTACAGTTCAATTCCACATAAGAGAATGACTTTTATTTTACACCGTGCGTATTTCCCTCAGGGGATGTTATTGTGGGATCAAAATTGATATCATGCTCTACTGCGCTCTGCTTTTCAAGGTCCCACCTGCAAGATTTGAAGGACGTCACTCACAACATCCACTATGAGACCTACAGGGTGAAAAGACTTAACGAGAGCAATGCCAATGGACTGGCGCTTTCCCCTTTGACCCTGGAGAACGGTACTCTAGAGAAGAGCGATGCAGAGAGTCAACTTTGAAAGGGATGGAGCGTCGGTCAGAACGGGAGAGATGAACATTTCACTTCCAGATTGCCATTGATGGGAAATCCACACGTTTGACTAAAGACATTTCTGCTTAGGCATGTAAACTTCATATATGAGTCTATTTTTGAAAGGAATCTATATTGTGGGGTAGGGATCCGGGATGAATTATGGGTAGAATTGAATCAGGTTTGGCTAAGAGAAAGTTTCCCTCTATTTTGTTTCTCTCTTGATGTCTTTGATCCGTTTATTTTTTTGGGGGGCTGAATGAATGGCACAGAGGGTTGGCATGTTGGAAAATGTGTGTGTTCCTGCTCGCCTGACACCTCACTGGATGAGAAAATCCCATAATCCCTATCTGTGTTACTGCACCTATACCTTTACACTGAACCAGCAATGTGACATGCTCCTTTTGATCTTTTATTTTCGTAAGTAATAGTTTTATTTTTTTCTGCAAAATATGATCTTTCCCTGTACTTTTGTAAAAGAAGAGGTTAAAGAAACTTTAGACAAATATTTTTGTTACCATAGCTGCTTTGAAGCTGAAGGTATTTTCTTAACAAATCCTTAAAGAGTCTCTTACCGCTACTCCATACTCCACAAATGACTGCTGTGATGATATAACGGGAAATATTTCAAACGTAACCTTAAAGGTCTGGTGTGAAATGTAATACTATTGATCGTTTCTAATGCAGAGATGGAATAAGAGAAAGTCGATTCTTACTGATGTCTGCCGTACAGTAACAGGTCAAGCTTACGGATTTATGTAGGGATGTTTTTCTTTCACTAACCTAGTTTAAAGGTACACATTGTGCTGTTTACTTCTCTCCACTGCTTATCAAAGCTATTGTACATATCCATAATGTGTTCTTATTTTCTATTACAGCATCACATTTTTTTACTCGACATGTATTAGCGGCATCATCATCATTTCCTTGTTACTAATATTACTATACATGTAAACACCATTGATTTATGATTAAAAAATTGCCACTGTTCAATATTTATGTGGAGCCACTGATCAATGCTACTAGTTTCATTGGGGATTAATATTTTCAGAAGCTATTAGACTAGTCTTTAGTGTATGCTTCAGAAATCTTTCCAATATGAAACATTTGTTTTATATTACTATTATTAGCGTTTTATTAGTGTTATCATAAGTTGAAAATGGTTGTGCTGCTTGAGGAAGTGCAGAAGTGATTTTTTTTACTCTGTAATATATATATATATATATATCTTTTTTTTTTTTGGACGTGATAAATGTTTTTACTGTCACATTTGTTCAGTTGAATTAATCCTTACACTCTTAAAAGTAAAAGTGATTCACAATGCTATAGAAAACCCTTTTTTGTCTAAATGGTTCCATAAAGAACCTTTAACATCTGAAGAACCTTCTTTCAGATTATAAAAAGTTAAGGTCCGTTCACACCAAGCCCGATAACTATAAATATAACGATAACTATATTTGCGTCCATACCAGTAAACAATGTGTTTATTATAAGCTCAAGTGCGTCTGTCTCTTTAAATTGTCAAGAATTGATTCTGATTGGTTGTCAATTTCTCTATCGTTCTAAAAATGATTCCCAACAATATCGTTTCTCTGTCCTTTATCGTTTTAGTTGTGGTGTGGATGCTGCTATTCTTTAACATTGAGAACGATTTTTAGAACTATATCTTTTTTATTATCGTTATAGTTATTGTGCTTGGTGTGGACGGGCCTTAAGAGATGGTTCTTGAAAGATTTTGGACTAAATGGTTTTTTGTGGAACCAAAAATAGTTCTTTAGTGGTATTTCTGGGAAGAACCTTTTTTTTAACTGTACTGAATCAAAGTAAAAAAAAAAAAAAAAAAAAACGTACCAACTCCAAACTTTTAAATATTAGTGCATTTTAATATGTTTATGTGATAGTTTTATGTACTATGACTAACAGTGTATATATAGCCTAAATAGTCTAAACTCTCTAGACTGACAGTTAGGTTAGGCTGGAGTCTTTCTGTGTTTAAATCCTTAATCATACCTCAACAGTCGCTTCACCTTTGATCCGTTTTCTTCTTCTGATGTCCTTGTTTGTATTTTTATTATCCGTGAAAAGGCACCAAGTGAAGGGGTTTTCTCTGTGGCTTGCTTCAGGAGTGTTAACATCAGGCAAAATTTTCCAAAATAGCTTACTTGAGACTCTTATATAACCCATGCTTATAAAGCTGAGCCTCAAACTGCCTGATTGAAATATCTTTTATCAAGCTCTGCGGGATAGGTTTTTGTTGACCTGCAAAGCAAAACTAAGCTTTTCTTCCTTTTTAGAGCCTTATTCATTAAAAAAAAAGGTCTCTGTGGTCAAAAAAAGTTTAATATAACCGATGTGTCTCAGGCAAGGTAAATGTGTTTGTGTGTGCATGCACTTTCAGAAAGCAACATTGAAACATACAGTGTCATGTCTTAAAGGAACAGTTCACCCAAAAACGAAGAATCAATCATTTATTCTCCATTTATTCTAGATCATGTTGTTCCAAAGAAGCAAGCCGTACAGTTTAATCCAGCCCAGTCTCACAGCAATTTGTCACTCGTACAAATTCACATAAATTTTGTTAAATCGCACATTTTTTACGAGTTGCGAATTTGTACGAATTACTTAACCCCGCCCCTAAACCTACCCGATACTGGGGTTTAGACAAATCATACAAAATCGTATGGGTGACGAATTTGCCGCCTCGTACGAATACGTACGAATTGGTCATGAGAGTGTTGGTTTGATCATTTAATATATTTTGGGGTGAACTACACCTTTAACAATTAAATGTAAGAGAACATTAATGACGCAAATATGGTGCTTATTTTGTACAACTTTTACTAAAACGGTGCAGACTGGAACCAACCAACTGAAAACAACAACGCTTGTCTGACAAGGCACTGCAGCCATGAGATGGACTTCATAAAACTTTGTCTTTTTTTCTCTTTCAATTTTAAATGAACCACTACAACAGTATTTACAGAACCAAATGTACCCTAAAGAACTGAGAGCTGTGACATGTCCAAGTCACACCAGAGAAATAAAAGACCTAATAAATGAGAGAAACATTTTTAGATAATCAGTGTGAGGCAGATATTTAACATTGCTCATTAGGCTGTTGAACCACAGTCACCCAAACCAAGTGTTTGCACCAGAATAAAAGTCGTCGTTACGGACCCTGTATGAATGTCAAAAGCATTACTAATATTGGTTTAGTATTACATGTACAAGTACATACAAAGAGCCAACAAAAGAGCTGTTTTCTGTTAAATCATGTCGTTCTCAAATCTTAAAAAAAGAAACAATCCTGACATATGTTAGTTGGGAAGAGTTAGAGGAACAGATGATTTATTCGATTCGCTTAACAATTAGAAGCACCAGACATTTAGAGTTAAAAGCAAGCTGGAGGGTGAGCAGAAACTGCCAACACACTCTGGATGTGGTAAACTAGTAAAACCCCTTCAGAGCGCAAGAACAGAGGAGCACTATTCAAGGAAACTGGCCTTAAAAATGAGACAGAACCACTCCATATCTTCCAGCCACATTTGTCTGGTAAGGAAGCAAAATGTACACAGTAGTACCAGTATTTCATTGACTTTCATTGAAAAGTAAGCCTGTCTCGATCACATGAGGAAGGCAGCAGGCGCAACGTCAATGTAGACGCAATAAACATCTGTTAATGTTCTTGCATTTAGCCCGTATTAACATGTCTTTGATATTAGCTCAATGTACAAAGTGAAACAAGCTTAGGTCTTTTATTCTATCCATTGCTGATGTTACTCATCGCTAAAAGACATGAACCTTTTTGCATATCTTGCCTCTTTCTTGACCAGGTTTCTCCATTGGCTGGTTTCCTTGAAAGCGGTATGGACACGTGCGCTTCGAGCCAGGCAGCCTTATAAACCCGGTGACAGATGACCCTCGACGTATTGATAGATATTTACAGATTACAGTGGGGTTAGTGCATGAGTTATTATATTTATATTTAGGGTTCTATTATGTGAAAAAGTTCCCACACACATAAACTCTCATTCTATACAAAGAGGGAAAAGGCTCGGTTTGGAAGTGAAAACGATAGTATTTATACAAGATTAATACAATATCTCCGACAGTTTCATACAGTTGTCCTCAAATACTATGCAATGCCTCAGCGATATATTAATAATCTCTCTTTATTTCATTCATCTCAAATGGTCATTTCTATTATGGAGACATACGAAATGAAAAGCGCTTTGATGGGATTTCCTTCAGATCTTTGCTAGTGAATAAAACCAGTCGCACTCTTTGTAAGACTATCAAATGAGTGTAAATACTGCAATATTTCTTCTAATAGTTATCAGGATACCTCAAAGCAACCAAACAGAGCTACAATTTGAGCGCAGGCATATGAACTGGTGCAGAATATTTAACATCCAATGCTGGACACAATGGCGATTCACTATTAGGCTACTAGACTTTATGACAGCGTCTCTCAACTTACATCCATTTTACAACCAAAAACAAAAGAGGTGAACTAGATTAGTCATCGAACACAAGAAAATGGCCAGCAGTAGGGTTAGAAAAGCTCATCGTCACGGTCTTCCCGCCAAAAAAAAAAAACACGCGCTAAACCGTCAAAAAACATGGGAAAAAAAGGGTCCATTCATCTGAATAAAGCTCAACTCTGAATTCCATAGTAGACCCCATCAAAAAAACATATTCTACTTCTAAATAAAACGTGTACAATCCTCGCAAAGGTAATAAATAAATAAATATGTGCATCGTGTCAATAAATTAACCCGTTACCTATGATAAGTAAAAGCAAATAAATACGTAACAACTTCAATGATTCAAAAGATAAAGTCACACAAGGTAGTGAGATTAAAAGTCTCTGGGGATCTCGCCTGGATAAGCAGCAGCCGCTAACCCTGATTAGCTGTGACCCCTCATTAAACAGGTCACTATTTACAAGAAGAGAGATCGACTGTCTGAGGTGAGTGCTAATGCTTATGCTAATGTGCCTTTTAGTAGGCATAGTCTGTTATCTTTTTAAAGCCTGGTGAATTTAAAGTGGAATAGTGTAGTGTCCACTTAAAGACTATGATGTCGGGATTATCCTGACAGAGTTCTCACCTGTTTTGTTCTATACTTTTTGGAGTAAGATTAGCTTAAATCTAAGAGGCTGGAGAAAGCTAGAATTGTCATTAATCTCAACTGTACACAAATTAAAGGTTCCTTACTGGTAACAATTGTTGTTAAAAGAACTGTTCACTGCAAGATTCTTTGGAAAACTGAATATGCCATCGCTTCTTTTTAAAAGATAGCTGTTAAGTCAAAATATGTTGCTAATTTTGAATGGCTGCTTTTGGCCGTGGTTGCAGTGGAACAGCGGTCGACTAGCACATTTCTGTACACTTTCCTGAAGAAAAAAGTACTAAATTGCATGTGCCACTACCATATCCGTCCACAGATGATTGGAATATCCAGAGGTAAACACACTTCACCAGCTAGAACATAGGGATGGCTTTTAAATAAATGATTGGCCAATCAAAGACCCCAAAATTGTTCACCATGCCATTATTTCACCAGGTTTAAGTAGGTGAACTTTTAGGTCAACATCAGCATTACATCAAACCTTCTGAGATGATCTGAGCAGCACGTTAATCTCCTGAGAGGACAAATGCCAGGTTCCATATGGGGTGGGTTGGAAAATGACAAATGGCTGGTTTCTGCGGACCTGTATTCTACATACCCCAAGATAAAATGAGGTAGGCACCACAGATGAGCACAACTGTGAGGACGAAGAACTCGGCACCTCTGAAAATAAAAGAGGCACTGCTAATCTAAAAGCAGACGTGTGGGTATTGCTTAATGGGAAAGCAAAACTGCTAGATGAAGAGAGACTGCTGTAATGAGCTTGTGTGGGATGTATGTGATATCTTTAATTACACTGGCCTGCCTTTGCATTTGATGCAAATCACTGTAAACCGTATTCATCAGATGTATTTAAAAGCACTAGGTCTGAAAGAGACACTGTAAGAAACTATGGTAGAACTGCCATGCTGTCCTCTGCTGTAATGTTTTGGCCTGGTGACAAGTAAGCAATGACGTGCAGTTTCAGTCTATGAAAGGCTGTCACGTGGCCCAGGTGCATTATGGGATCCCTCCGAGATCTCATCTTCATTTGATTCAGGATTAATATGGAAACCTGCACATAAGCCACTAATATCAATTGACATCAAAATGGAATTAAAATAAAACAGGCAGATGAAAAAGCCAAGCTATCTTTTGTACAAACCACAGTACCTTTGAACTATATTAAAATGTTATGAGCAGTTCCAATCCGCCCTGCTCTCCCCGACTCGAAATATCTGGAAATGTCTTTAAAAGAGCAATCTGCTGGGAAAAAAATAACCTCCTGACTTCTGATTATGCTGGTTCCTTTCAAAGGACAGTACCTCTTAATACTGTACCTTCACCGTACCTGGATTTCCATCTTATTCAAAGTGTCTGAAACCTCGACTCATACCATAAATGTTTCACAGTAATCCTTATCATCAAAAATAATACTTAAAAAAATAATATTTAAAAAAAGAAAAAGACCCAAAGAGAACTGCATGACAAAAAGCAATTAGCATTGACGTGAAAATCTACGTAGCTGTTCATCTCTAAAGTTCTCTTTCTTTTCCCTTGATAAGACACAGAGATGGAGCGGCAGCACCACTGAGGGATGCGAGAGACCCGGATGGCGCTTGACAAAAGCGGAGAGACCCTGTTGCAGTGGCTCCTTAACCTCGTTCTTTCCCTTAAACGTTTCGGTTTCCTCTCTACCTTTCCCTTGATATGAGAGACAGCTCAAACAGGCAGCGCACACCTTTGTCACTTCAAGATAAACGGTTTAGGATGAGACGTGGAAGCTAGTCTCACAGTTCAGTGGAGGATCATGTTTCATGTATGTGTGGGGGCTGGTTCCTATGTGTCAGGTTATTTAATGAAAGATCTAGCCTCTGACCCACTGCGCTTTGTACATTTTCCCTCTCGCTCTCGTCAGTCCAGGCCCGTTCCGACCTTTTCGTTCAGATTTCCCTTTTTGTCTTCCATGTCAATGATCCCTCTTCACCCCTCCGGAAAAAAAACCTTCCATTCAATTTCTCTCGTTGATTCTTCCTGTGGGTCCAGGATGAAGTTGGGTTTATCATCAGTCTGTAGGAGGAGGTTTTGGTGATGTGGTGGGTGCTGGTGCCCATGAAACTCTTTGCTCTACTCGATGACCATGCAGCGCGGCAGATGCTGGGAGTAATATTTGAAGAGTTCGGCTGTGGCGCCCGGGCAGTTGGTTAGTTCCAGCTCCTCTAGCTCCTGCAGTTGGATCAGGCCTGATAGGCCAGTAGTGGTCAGCAGAGGGCACCCTGACACAGAGTAAATGAGAGCTGGTCAAATACAAGCGCTAGCTCAGCAGCTCACTTCCTGTTTACAGTGCTGTGTGACAACAATGCTGCATCCCAGTGTGCCTATTTATACTATAAGTATGTACTGTTTTGGTGAAGAAGAAGTATACACTTTTGAGTGTGTAGTAGAAGAGTAGCAAGATTTGAGATACACTTGAGATCTACATCCAAGCATGCAGTGTCATATCATAATAGAACTTTATTAGGGCTTTATCATTACCATCCTGCAGTATCAGGAGTGTTTTTACCTGCTAGAGAGAGAAGACGAAGACTCCTCATGCCATATAGATGCTGTAACCCAAAGTCTTGCACCTACAAGCACAGGAAATATTTTGGTGATAAGACATGCTATAAATGATCTAATATATAAACTGTAACCTAATTTAGATGAAGTTAATGGATAACGCATATGTCAACTACCCATAACTTATATTAACACTATCCTATTAAGCTGACTCCAACAGTTGCACAAACACTTACCTGACAGCACCAGCGAAGGTAGAGACTTCTCAAAGTTGACATGGTAGATAAGTAACCCAGGCCCGTATCTGTGATCCGCACACACCTGAATACAGCCGTATAAAGGAGATTCGTAAGCACACAATATGATTGTAGTATTCACTCTTTCCAAGTACCGTATCTACTTCCAATGAGGCTCTGTAAGAGGAAGTATCAGCAAGATTTACTTTACATACTGCAGACTCAGCACACTCACCGGTCCAGAACCAGCTCCTCCAGCTTGTGTAGGTCACAGGCGATGTACTCAAGGGCCATGTCAGTAATACGGGGGCACCAGGACAGATCCAGACTCCGGAGCTTCCTCAGATTCTCTGCCACCAACTCCACGCCGTCGTCTGTGATCTTGGAGCAGCCTGACAGGCTGAGGGAGGTGAGGTTTGGCAGGCTGTGCACCATGTTAACTACGCCGTGGTTGGTGATCTCCCAGCAGGAGTTCAGGCGCAGCGTGTGGGTGGTGTAGCCTTGCTTGGCGGTGAAGTAGGCCATGGCCGTGTCGGTCACGTGATAGGCCTGCAGGCTGAGCTCCGATAGGTTGGGAAGGAGCTGAGAAATGGCGGCGATGGCGTCGTCGGCCACGTTGATGCAGTCGCTGACGCTGAGAGAGGTAAGCCGTGCGTTCAGGCTGGACCACAGGCCGGCTTCTGTGAAATCATTGCAGCCGGAGAGTTCAAGGTGCATCAGACCCTGCATCTGTTCCAGCATCACCTGAAGAGTGCAGGATGGAGAAGCAATGTTATGTCCGGCATACACACCACTACAAATGTGCTTCTAGTGCAGTGCAAGTTGTCCAAAGATTAATGAGCGTTTTCCTATTTTTAAACAGGTCCTAGCTCAGGTAATGGAGTGCAGTATTCTACTAATCAGCTGAGTTGATTTAACGGTGTTAAACATCTGTTTCAGTTGCAGACAAAAAAGCATGTAAACAAACTATCGCAAACGTTTGGAATAGACACATTAGACACGAATAGAACATTCGGGATCCTGTTTGGCTTAACAAAAATAAGCCAGGCTTATTTTGAACTGAACAAACTGGCAATAAAGCAGACGGAACTGATTTTTGCATGACATAACATGAGGGTCAGCTGCTTTACTGTATTTCACACATCGATGCAGGTGTTCGCTCACGCACTCTCAGGCTCATTTGTTATTCACAATATAGTCAGATAGTTTACCGTATGCATTAAGAGTGAGTGAAAATGAGTAAACTACACTGCAGTACAAAGACAGTGCAGCACAAACAACTAAACAAAGACTTAGTCTGTGAAATAAAGACAATGATAAAAAACTAAACAGGACTGAAAATTGTTCTGAGAAAGGAAGTTGACTGAAGGATACACTCTAAACCAGAGCCACCTTTTTAACACTCTGGTCCACCTTAAAAGCTCCATGCAGGTGTGCGTGCTCTGTGCACTAATGCTTCAAGTGGAAAATGTCAATGAGTGTTGCTTGCTTTCAGACATTTTTCTCAATAAGCCTTGCCGTCACTATCTCTGCAGCTCAAACAATTATACCATTTAACTCCCTATAGTGATATTGAATGCAGAATGATTAAAAGCAAATGAGACGGATTTACATAAAGAAAAACAAAAATGTTGATTTTGCATAAGAGTGTTTTGACTGAATGACCACTAACAATTCACAGGAGAAACTCAATCTAGGTAAAAACTATGCAAATGCACAACTCATTTGACAGTTTTTTGAAAACTAGTGGGGGGAAAGCACATCTAATTTGTTTCCCTAGGAAATCAAACACTAAAGAGCAGACCGCAAACCCCATTTCCACTCACACACTAGAGGTGGAGCTTCTAAGATTACATCTGATGAACAGTAGGGCTAGTTCTAGAAGCTATAGAAAACCATCAAAACTATCCCTGTTTGAGGACTGTTTAGGGACAAGGTTGTATTTAGTTTAAGAATGGGGTTAGGCACTAGCTGTTAAGGTTAGGGTAAGTGGCCTGGGATTGCATTGTGTCAATGAATATCTTCAAAGATAGCATGTATTTATTGTGTATGCGTAAATATACACGCATGCATATTTAAGACATTAACCCCAGATTCACAGACAAGGCTTAAGCTAGTCCCAGACTAAATTTCATGTTTGAGCTGTCTCAGATGAAAATATCTTGCTCTGACATATCTTAAAACATGTCTGTGTCATTGTTATGTGTTTAGATGCACACCTGTAATATTTTCTTATAAGGCATTTTTGTAAGTTGCTTAAATATTGCTTAATTGAACTAATGCCTAGTCTGGATTAAGCTAAGCCTGTTTGTGAAACTGGGCCTATGTATAAGAAATGTAATTAGAAAAGCACATTAAATAAAAGTAAAGTGTCTACTTTTAAGGTTTTAAATACGTTTTTGGAGAATAAAAGGTCAAATTTTTGTTGAATTAATGTTACATTTTCATTCAGTGTAACACAATATTTATGTAAAATATTGAATTGATTTGTACATTTTAAAATATATAAAAAATAAGAAAGCATTTGAAATGTTATTGTGCTTTAAATGGATAATGAACGTACTGACAAATGGGCAAAACCTAGGATAGTTTCAATTTTAAAAACATTTTAAATTACACATATTTAGTATTTTGGGTGAAATTAATTCATCTCTTAATGTTTCATAATTGATTTTTGTTGTAAATATGCCTAACAAGATTGTTACATCGTATGACATTTTAGTAAGTAAATTTAGTGAATCTTATTTCTGGCTCAGAAAAACAAACACTAAATTGCAATTCATTTAAACAGAAAACATTTTGGGGAAAAACAATCAAAATTTAAAACAGTATTTATACTTACTGTTTTTATGGTTAAACCTCATCTTTGAGCCATATACCTTTAAATACATGCAAATATTTTCAAAACAATATACTGTATAAGGATTTTTATATATGCATAATAAATATGCATAGTGCACACACATATATTATGTAGACAAACACTTTTATTTTGGATTGCAATTGCACATTTAACAGCTCTAATTAAAACATTCAGTTCCTGTTTAATAAAAGGTGTGTACATATTGAGCTTGTTAATCTGTGTGAATGACACAGTATCAATGTGTGACAGAAAAGTGTACAAAAAAACCTCTAGCATTGAAGATAAACCTCTCTCATGCTATTTGTAACTCTAAGAATGAAGATACATTTTTCTGTGTGTTTATTTGTGTGTTAAGTTTTTTTTCTACATTTTTGCTTTGTCACACCAATGGGCACATTTATTTGTAAACTATCCATATGCATATTTAAGAAGCCTTCCTTTAGAAGCCTCAAAACCTGTGAAGACAAACAAGCTCAGGTAACTCATTAAAAGAGAGTCTGATTTTAATCATAGCACTCATTTGTTTCCATGTTAAAGTGAAAAACTGTGTTAATAGCCATTTAGCCAAGTTTAATAACAATGCTAAAGGTTTTTTATTAATGAATGGGTGTTAGGGGATTATAGAGGTAAACAAAACAAAAAACCTTGGGGGAACTTTAAGTATCTCGAATAGCAGATGTCTATGTGACATGTATAAGGAAAAGTGCTAGTGGAAAGTCAGTGAAGGAAATAGAAAGAGAGAGAGACCTGCAACTTCAGCACCAAGGAGAGCAACTGAACAGCCTGATGAAGCACATCAGAATGCCTTCAGCTACACTTCTGCACTGCAGAGGAGCGCTTTGGCCCACCAAGATGTGCCACTTGTGTGGGCAATGCAGTCGAGAGTTCTTAAAAAAATCGGAACCATTCAATAAGTTGGCACAGAAAGGGCTAGCGGTCCTCCGCACTGGGCAAGAAGTCAATGCGATGTCAAACCATGTAAAGCAAACGTTAGAGTGGAGTGATATAAAAAAAGGCTAGCTGAGATATTTTGGATGGGGCTTGATGGGAACTTTCTGTACCGAGATATGTGCTAAGCAAGAATCGGTGGCAGCTTGCCAAGGCTCCATCCATATGCTGTCTTTATCATCCATTTCATGTCAAAATGTATCATTTTAAATAAAAAGAAGTGATGTGCATTGAGGTTTGGGGCGGAGATCTATATTTAAAAAGTATATTTTTACGTCACAATACCATAATGATATTCTCTAACAAAAAAAATCAATATTTAGACTGCACAATAATAAAATAAAATTGATTCACTTACACAGGAAGTATATTGTATTAGATCTGTGTTAAAATAACCAGTGTATATGTTGGTCAGCATTTCTCTGACACAGTGACCCCTTGATGCGAAGGTCTAACTATAACCTCTGGCTGTGTGTGTGTGTGTGCTCTTCTCATCTTTCAGTCAATAGGATTTTATACACCAAAACAGTATTACATAAAGGCTGTTAACACCTTATGTCTCTATATATGCAGCTGCTTGTGATTTAAAATTCTTAAGAACAATTTAAAATTCAAATAATCATTTAAAATTCAGATGCTGAAGCTATGTGGTTGTTCTTTTCACATCCAGTGCTAGAACAAATCAGTTCAGCTGTCGCCCCCATGAAATATTTGAAAAGGGGAAGTAGCCAGGGAAAACCTCCAGAAACACAGTTAAGCAGCAGAGTATTTGAAAGCGAAACATGGAAAGGGCATGGCTGCTGTCCAGATGGGTTCAAGGGAGTTCATCTGGATACACAGAAGGGAAAAAAAGCACCTCTTAAATAATTAGGGTGGTGTTTTAAAAGCACGCGGCTATAAATCGTGTCCGCATGCTGAGCGTCTTTATACTTTTCCAAATAAAAGTGCCACACGTACAGACGTTCTTTCTGAATCAAGCTGAGAGGATTAGAATAGCTAGACTTAGTGTATAGAAGATAAATTAAATACTTGGTTACAAATAGATCAACTAAAAAAGTGATAAAGCTTGTTGGTTTAGCTTATTTTCATGCTTTTAGCTCTGGATATTTCATTTGTTTTAAATGCATTAAATGCATTTGCAAAATATCTATAATGACGTCAAAATAAATACTCACATTGCGTCAATCCCAAATTCAGAGAAACGTCTAAGTACTTCCTTCTTTTCTAAGGGATAATTATTGTCTGTTCATAGCCAAAACTGAAAAAAAACCTACTTTATTCAACTTGTATGACTGGCTGGGTCCACATGCTTCCTTCTGCTATTTCTTTGTGAAGGGTTTGTGAAATTTACAAGTAATTTCTGAGTGAAGATTTTTCACCAACCATATATTTCCAGACTTCCAAAGTCATCTAGGAAGTGCTTTTTGGAAAATATTGGGTCCCCTCAACTTTCATTATGAGGACAAAAGCAGCTGAAACCTTTGCTCTTATTATGACATTATCTTATTTCATGTTTCTCAGATAAAAGAAAGCATGAAAACATGAGGGTGAGTAAATAACTCAATACAGCTAGAAGATGTTTGGCATGACAGTTTTTCCTTTACAAGCATGCCATTATAAAACAAGTCAATTTGCAAATGCTTTTGAATACAAGGGTACTGGTCTGCATCACTTTGCGGGGCGAACCACTCTAAACTTTCCAGAGCATGTCCCCAACAGTTGGCAGCATGTTTGCATGGACTAAATCCGTTCTCCCCTCTGCCACTTTGCAAGCTTTTTCAGTTTGCCCACAGGCCCGGCCTCCTTACCCATGTTATTTGGATTTACTGATGAAGCACACAAGCCATATGACAACAAACAAGCAGAGAATGGAGCCCCGGCGTTTCTGCCACGGACAGATGTGCGGTGCTTGGCACACAATGAGCGTGGGGGATGGGACGAGAGGGAACAGGGGAAGAGATGGGATAGTGGAAGCTCCTTGGAGTGGACAGGATTGGCAGTGGTCTCTTTGAGAGGGATTTGCATGTTCAAAGCAACCCCTGCAATCTAGTGGTGTTCTCAGCGAGAGGTGGCTTAAGAGCACTTCTGAGACTTCCTCTGTGGAATTTCAAATTAAGTTTCCGAACTTAGATGAAGTTAACCCGAGTCTTTAGAAGTTTGTAAGTGGGACAACAGTATAAAATCCCTCTCTCTGAGGAATGGTTCCACTCTACCACTACAGACTTTACAAATATATTAATGTAAAAAGAAACCTGCACCTGTGTCTGTTTTGTTCCTGGAAGAGCTGCCGCTAGCTACAGTAATGGTTCTCAGAGCATCCGTCCCGACTGCAGACGAACAAAAATAAATAAGGAATAAAGTACAGTCTCTAAAACAGTTACAATTCAATTAATATGGTGCCAGCAGAAGACTTCAGGTTGATTTCAGATAGTGTGAGGTGTTTAATGTGACAAGCCAAAACTGATAAGTTAGTAAGAAACGAATGAACTAGCCACCTGCTAAATGCATGTCCACAACAAAGACGTTAACTGTATTAGCATCCACAACGATGCATTTATACGATCTGCCACTTTAAATACTCAATTTAATGTTTCTTAATACTCTGTAAAGCTGATGAAACATTCAGTGGTTTTATTGTTCATAAGCTGAAAAAGAACTAACAATATTGTGTCGATATCGTTACAGCTGTGCTACTCTAATTCTATTCTCATCGAATTAGAACGATTTTTAAAACTTTATAGTTCTAGTTATCGCCCTAACAACTGACCTGAAGAGAGGGGGATGCTCGGTATGAAAGCGAAGATGTGTAATCTACACTCTCTCAGTGAGGATAGTGTACACTACGCTGTCAACACTGAGTGGGCTTCCACACATGCTCACTTTCACCCATGATATTAGTTACAGCTGTAGCCGCTATCGCTGATCTTATTCCTGACAAGCCAATAGAGAGAGATCTGTCACTGTTAATGTTCCATCCAGATCTTCCTTTTAATGCTATCAGAGCCAATAGCTTGGTGAACAGTGGTTCGACACGTGGCGTGGTACTTTTTGATCCCGCCCCCCCTCGTGTTGTTTCCTGTTAAGCCTCTACTGTCCTATAGGCTATAATGCTAAAAATAAATACAAAAAAAATTAAGAATACCTAGCAAATGCCAGATTTTGGTGACCATATTGGATCTCTCCCTTGCTCGCAAACACAACAGCTGTCGTTGATCATTTTTTAGAATGGAATAACAGCTTAGGCTACTTCTTCCGAAAATCACGTGCAGCATAATCCTGTATAAAGCCTGCAGTTTTTAATGAATGTAATGGTAGTATGAAAACATTACCTAATCATATTGCATTTTTAATTCAGGTCAGAGCATCTGGCCATTAAATAAAATTGTATTAGCATTTATAGCTTATTCTTGTACAGAATATCTTAACATTACCAGTGCAATTAAGCAAGTCAAGGAAGAAATGTAAAAAATCATGCTGGTATAGGATTGCTATTATCATGCAATTAATCACACTAACATAGACAGCCAAGTAAAGAACATTACATTGTAGGATACAGTATTCTGTCCAGTAAGCTCTGTTACAGTATATTCGGCTCATTACTGGTGAATGTAGTAGCCAAGCTATGCATACAGGAAATATGCACACTTAGCGCACAACACTATGTTGATCAGTAATGGTTGAGGTATTATTATCGTATACTTTTCTAAACATAGCTTAACTCTCATTATCTCACTAATGTTTTTAAATTAGAATAGTAGGCCTAATCACCAAAGGTCTTCTAAGCTTCTAAAAAGCTTAGGAGAATCAATCCCTGGCTAGACTTTTTTAAAGAAGTCCTATAGGCCTAAAAGTTGAGTTTGTGTAGTGAGAGGTGTGTCTTCATTTGCAGCCATGAGCATGTGCTTTTGGTGAAGCTTTATCTCTCAGCATCATCCCTGGAAGATACACATTAAGACATTTTCTTGTCTGAAAATAAAAATTCTGCCATCATTTAATCAACATTTTGTTGCTCTATTTGCTAATAATGCATGGGAGAAAACACACACGGTACGCATATTTACAGCTTCGTGTAGTTGATAAGTCATACAGGTTTGGAGTACATTGGGCAGGTTAAATGATAACAGTATTTTAATTTTGGGGTGGACTATCCCTTTAAATTCCTGTCGCTGTATAATACTGCACAGAGAGCAACCTTGGCGCCAAGTGTGGAATCATGCAGATGTCTAAATATTAACAAACACTCTGCAGGGCCTTGTGGCGTTGTGTAAACGCCGTTGCCGTTTCGCGAACAAAACATTTGCCTGTTACATCATGACAACCGAGCGAAACGCGGAGGATAACGTGTGCATCTCGACCTCAGAAAGACGGACGGATGACGTCATGTACATGAGGAATATTCAGCATCCCATAAGTGAGACAAAGGCGTTCTCAAAACCTAGCGAGCTGCCTACCTGGGCATCACGAGAACACGTCTTCGATAATGAGCTATAGAAATGAAATATAGGTGCTTTACTTCTGTTTATTTTTGGATGACATAGTATAGTTTTGAGTATAATTCAAACACTCTTAAGTGAGGTTTAAGTTAGCTAACCAAACTGTTTGTCAACTGTAATATTCTTCGAAAAACCTCTTAATACTACATTATTTAGTTTTAAATGCGCTTTAAATGTTTTTAGAATTTTAGTAATTAGAAAATATTTATTGGAGTGTAGTCGCGGGCAGCATTTTTAGGCAGCATGTGCCCGATGTACAAAAATGCTGCCTAGGTAGGCAGTACACTAGGTTTTGAGATACAGCCAAAGACATGCACATTCACCCGAGCGGTAATAATGTTGCATTCTCGTTTCCTTGTCCTTTCCCCTTTTTTCAAATCAGCACTATTGATCCTCTTGCTATCAGTGCTTGTTCCCAGGGGACAATTGTTATTACCAGTCGCCGATATCCTGGTTTTCCTTGAATCCTTTGCGTCAAACGCCATCTAAGCTGGATCAAAACATGCATCACATTAAAGAATAATCGACTGTATTAATAGCCGATTCTCTTACCTTTCTTTCATATGCAGCTCACACGACCATTAATCCATCATAAATCAGATGTCGCTGCCTGACTCGATCGCGTTTCCCACAACGTTGCAGGACGCATGAGGCAAAATAAATAAATATACCAGTAGCAGCAGCAGCAGCCCTGCCCGTTATTTCCTTGCGGAGGTGATGATAATTTGATATGTCGATGTTGCCATAGAGATGTAAACCTTTCTCAGTACCGAAACCCGTAAAAAACACTTCACATGTGTATGGAAGGAAATATTAAACAAGTGAATTAATGCCCTTGCCTAAAATAACAGCCCGTTCATTCTGTTTCTCCACACAAAGCTTGCCTCCCACTCGCTGTCTCTTTCTCTCTCACATGCACACGCACACAAAACAGACCAATCCCATTTAAAGAGATAGCAGCAAAAATATCAATAATGCATCGCTTTGGGCTGGTGAGCATTGAATGTTTCTCGAGCGTTGGTTGTAACTCTTCCGTTAGAGAAAGATGAAAGCATTGTTTCATTATATAACCATATATTTACATGCGTTTTGAAGACGCATACATGCATAATATATTACACAATGGAACGCAATGTGATTAATCACAGGGCAGATAGTTCTAGTACTTCAATTTGCTTGGCGTTTCGTAAGTGTTGATATTTAGTAGAATTATCCATGTGGATATCAACCTTAAAAATGTGCTGAACACTTAATTATTTGTTATTTAAATTATTATTTATATTATTATTTATTATTAAAATTTTTTTTTTTTTTTTCAAGAAACACATAATGCATATTTCTTTTTTACGTTTATTTCCATAGCATATGTAAGCCTGATATGTAGTCTGTGCATTGTAACACACTGATTATGCTTTGGCTTCTGTTGGAACTATTTTAATAGGCAGGTAACAAATATATAAACTAATTACTCAT
The DNA here is from genome assembly GCA_032357475.1 of Enteromius thamalakanensis. Taxonomy (NCBI): domain Eukaryota; kingdom Metazoa; phylum Chordata; class Actinopteri; order Cypriniformes; family Cyprinidae; genus Enteromius; species Enteromius thamalakanensis. Next base: position 6,312,886 of record JAUCMT010000068.1, read on the forward strand.
TTTTGCCAGAAAGGCTAGTCACTCATTCTTAACTTTGAATTAACTTGGAATTTAATATGAAACAGAATCATGATTGCAGTAGTGTTGTTGGTATGATTCTGAGCATGGCCTGTGATGGCCTTGTGGCAGCAGCTGTGCTGATCTTTTAGAATGCATGACCAATTTTGAGTGTGATATTACTTGACTGAACAACATGAGTGCGTATTTTACGTTTACTGTCTGTACTTTTCTAAAAACATGATTCTTTGTGGGGTCAGCAGTCATCTGAATCTCTGTTAGCATTTGAACTACTTACAAATGTAACACTTAGTAACTTAATAATGAAGTTACTAATATATGTTTTGAATTATTTAAGGACACTGTGATGAGCGCTAGCGGATTGTTTGACTCATGCACACTCCAATCAGTTATTTCAGCATTGCCCAGAGGCATAGGATGTATCCGACGCCCATTTTAGCTGCCATTACATAACATCTTCATACTGGCTTCAGTGCTCAGCCAAGAAGTCTGCATCTCCTGCAGCAGTTTTATTTTTATTTTTTGGATAAAATTTCTGCTGAGCACCAGCAAGACCTGCTCCCAGACCTCTTTACACCTTTAATCAGCAGGTCTGTCAAATGGCTGCCAGTGAGTTGCAGCGTTTTGGCTATATGCTCGGCCGCAAGAATTCCTCAGTGCTACCTTTACTCGTTATGCATGCTGAGCGCATCCCGTGTCAGCCTCCACACAGAGTCAGAGAGCTAGAGAGCTATCTATTTATAGCCTGCTCACTTGCTCCCACCCACTCCCAGCCTCCCTCATTGGACAGAGCCTGCACAACAAACGAAGAAATCCTATATGCCTATTAGGATCCTACTCAGTCCTTCAGCATAAATAATGGAGGGATTTTGTGTGGGGAGAAGAAGTGCACCTCCTTAATAATGCATGAGTGCCTCAGTCTTCCAATGGACAAAGGTGGGGTGGACGGGCATGGGACTGTATTGTGTTTAATACTATTTAGGGTATAGGGTCTCAGTAGCCATCTGGCATACTGAATTTGCCTCTTTAGAGGGTTGCCCTGGGGATTTGCTTAGCTCTTTTAAATTGAAACAGAAGCAGTGTTGTCCTAAATCTAGTTTCCTCACTTTTCCTGAGTTGCTTGTTTTTGTGGGTCTGTAAATGGAAGGGCCCCTCTCGAGCTCTCTGTGGCTGGCACCGATCTCCTCAGTCATGACTTCGTGCCATACAAAGGATTCCCTCACAATCAGGCCCCATCCTCGCAGAGTCGGCTCACCATTGGTGTGCGTGTCTGTGTACTTTAACTGCAGGTCTAGGGAATCTCATAAAGATGTGCTTACTCTGGATTATTGTACAAAGCAGCTCAGAGAGGGAGCCGGTTATGGTTTATGGCATGTCAATAAAAAACGAGGTATGTGAGGGACTAAGTTATGGCTGCCAAAATCTGATATTTTTCACTTTCTGCTTCCGTTCTCTTCAACCAACACTTGCGAATTTGTCAGGAAAATTCAGTAATGAGGTCCAGGTTTTCTTCCCAGTTGATAATGCAAAAAAACTAATTCATTAGGATTTCACCAGTGGAGGACTAGAAGTGCCATATTAATAGAGTTAATCATCCATATTATATTTCAGTAAAAAAAACAAAAAAACAAATCACTGTGTTTACATTTTCAAAAAAATTAACTAAAGCAAATGTTTTAAAATGTGTCAGCAATTAATAAACTGATAATAGCTTTTCACTTGTTATTTTTAAAAGAGTTATGGTAATTGTAGTTAACTATTTTTTCTTTAAGACTGCTCATAACTTCTGCTGAAAGTTAGTTATAAAAGTAGAGAAGAGCCTAATTTGAATCCAAAAAGTTCTGATTACCTCTTGGTTATCTACTAGTTGGTGTTTATGCACATGGCCTATGATAAAAGGAATGAATTATCCTATTTTTCATATTTCTCTCTCTTTCTTTTTTTTTTTCTTTTCTTTTTTGTCGGGAGGTGGTGAATGACAACTGCATTGCCTAATTATGCAAAAATCAAATAATACAGAGTGTAGAGGACACCTGAAAGTGCTTCTCTCATTTGCACAGTCAAATCAATCCACCAACGGTAAACTGTGGTCAGGAGAGTTGTGATAACAGAGTAAACCTGAGAGTGAGTTTGACAATCTGTGTGTATTAAACTAACAAACATCTGCAGGATATTTGAACTGTATGAAAATGACTGCAACCGTTTTCAAAAGGTTTTAAGGCAGGACAAGGAAAAGGGGATCTTAGCCAGGTTTTAATGCAGGGTTAATGCTTGAGTATTATATAATAATTATTGTGTGTGTGTGTGTGTGTGTGTGTGTGTATATCAGTGATTTCAAATTATTTATCGTGAATAATCACATCCAAAATAAAAGTTTTTGATTACGTAATATTTGTGTGTGTTTTTTTTAAAGGTTTATTAAGTATAAAAATACAAACACATGCATATGTTTAAGAAAAATATATGTTTATGTTCAATATATTTATACATAATAATAAATATAAGATTTAGTATGTGTGTGTGTATATATATATATATATATGTGTGTGTGTGTGTGTGTGTGTTTGTGTGTGTTTGTATATAGATACATATAGATATATACCGTATAAACACACAGTACACATACATATGTAAACAAAAACTTTTACTTTGGATGAAATTAATTGCAATTAATGATTTCACAGCAATAAGTGTATATATATATATATATATTTGTTTAAAATGCATTTTTGTTTTATCAGATTATGGCTTTTATATATATATATATATATATATATATATATATATAGTATATATATTTTTGTCTAGAAACCTGGTATGATTCATAAAGCAGGATTTCAAGCAGAGAATTTCGTTTGTATGTGTTTTTTAATTTGAAAATTTTTTATGTAGCAAGGGTCAACAACAACCAATCAAATCGCTCTCCACTCAAACCTCACTTTGCATCCAGATGTCGCCATGATGACTGGTGGGTGGGTGTGTAACCTGCTCAATTCACCAATGCTCTAAATTAAAGCAAAGCTCATAGAAGAGGATGCAACTGTCCATTGAATAATAGAGCAAACAAGGGCATAGAGTATAGATCTTACTTTATCACACCAGCCCTCCTCCATGTGTCCGGTGTAATTTAATCCTTTAGGAGGGAGATTTATGGAATAAAAATGTGTTGCATTGCATCACATCACTCTTTGTGATATAACAGCAATTTGATTCGCAGGGGCTCTTTCACCATGACTTAGAGACTGATCAGCTTGCCAGTCCAGCAACATGCTGCACTGCGGATGACTCAGCCACAGCTGTTGCCATAGAAACCAGCCTCCTTTGCAATCAGTCTCTTAGTAACAGTGTTGTTGCCAAGTAACCGTATGTAAGAGTGTGTGTGTGTTGGTGTTTATCGAGTTACATTCAGATTTCTATGTTAGGGCTTGTGAATCACTGCGTCGCCATTATTGCCCGCTCCAATCGCTCTGAAGACCACTGCTTGACGTAACAAACGCATAAACAAAGTGCTGGTGCACGAAAATAAATAAATAAAAATCATCATATGACAATCAGCTAAACAGAAAGCATGGACCACTTCTGGGATAAAAAAAGGAATATTAATTTAACTAGAAATTATAATTACAGTTGGCTATGATATACCCCTCTTTGAATATAGACTATTGAAAACAAATGTAGGTTTCGAAGCTGTTTGGAAATGATGTTTTGGGAGCTAATTATGCAGAAGCATTTGGACGAATGTTTGCTAAAGCATTTTAGAATAACAAAAGATCAGTCCTTTGGTTGGTCCAGTTTTATGCTGTCCTTTATCACAAATTGTTTTTTTTTTATGCTTGTTAAGGAAGTAATTCAGACTTTGCATGCATGTTTTCTTCTCAGTTAAGAAATGTACCCAACTTAGTTGTGCAAATAATTTTTTATGGACATTTTCAGAATTGATATGCATCTTGGCATTTCCATTCAACTTTTCTGTTATTTAATATCCCAAATAGGTGGATAGAAACATGGATACTGAAGCTCAAATGTGAGTTTTTTTCCAGATTGAATGCACCATGGCCATATTTGGTGCTATGTTTAAATCAGTCTAAAGTTTTATTTTGGGAGACAATACATGTTGTAGCTATCCGCAACACAAGTTGTATTTTTGTATTGCGATATATTGCAGTACATATATATATATGTAGTTGTAGCCCTGGTTGTCTGCGGTTTTAGATTTTTCTTATCTATAGCAATGTCAAGCAGCGCCTCAAAGCAATGCTAACAATGTAAATAAACACGTTTTATGTAGGGATTGAGAGGATGGCAATTAACGGCTGATGTATAGCGTGAGGGGTTGAATAAGGATGGGACGCGGGGCCCCTGCTCAACAGACAATGCACATCTCTCAGCACTTGGTTGTTCATTCATACCGGCTGCAGCAGCCCACCCACAAGCCGCTCCACCTACAACAGGAGCCCCTCTCCAGCTTGATTGACGTCATTGCTGACGCACAGGGCCCGGAGTGGCCCGCAGATCAAAGGCAGCCACGCGCAAGCCTGAAAAGGAAGTATTTTTAGCTGGCACTGAGAGGGGGGATGGAGGGGGTAGCGACTGGTCTTTGTCTAGCCCCCTCAAACAGCATATGCAGCATTGTGCTCTGTCATTCGTCTCCATTCCCTTCTGTTTTGCTCAAGGATGTCAAACCACAATCTGTACGTCTACCGGTTTGGCTTCATTTTGTCCTCGGTAACAAGTTTGGTTACGGGGAAAACGTAATCCTAATGCTCTCTCACAATTTACTTCCACAGCTGCCATGTCAAGGATTTAATGTGTTTTCTGTCCGGTGTCCAAAAGCATTCTGCATGGTCACTGACATCACATAGGATGGTTGTGTGCAAATGCTCCCGATGGTTTATTAAAAGCCTTTAGTGTGTGTTGTATGCCTGATACACAGGGTGTTGTTTATCATCGCTGAACCGAACAGAATGGGGACATGCTGACGTGCATTGGTGTGTCTGAATTAGTATTTGTCTACTAAATGACTACATTTTTCTGGTGTGTTCTGTATAGCTGCCCTGTCAGCATTTGCACAAGCGTGTGCGTCTATGGGGGGAAGTAAACACAACTAGAGTGCTGAACAAACTGTGGCTTTACATTAGGGGTGGGAATCGTGTAGAGTTTAACGGTTGTAAGGTATAAAAGCTTGCTAAATGACAATAACATTTACACATACAAAAAGGTGTGTTTACACAGACTGTAAAGCTGCTTTGACACAATCTGCATTGTAAAAAGCGCTATATAAATGTATACGGTAAATATAATGATTTTTCTGAGTCTTTATAGAAAATTATTTCCGAAAATTGACCTGAGAGCATACTTTATACAAAAAGGAAAATTCTTTTCAAAGTTGACGCTTCCAAAAAACATGAAAAATGAACATAGTGGTAAACCATAAAACCAGTGGATGAATTGGTGTTTTTTTAAAGGGATAGTTCACCCAAAAATTCTATCATTGATGTCTCACCCTCATGCTGTTCCAAACCCGTAGTACTTTCATTATATTTCTAAACACAAGTAAAGATCATTTTGTTGAGATTCAAAAGCTGACCCTCCATAGACAGCAACACAACTACCACGTTCAAGTCCCAGAAAGGTAGTAAGGACCTCATTAAAACAGTCCATGTGACATCAGTGGTTGAGTCATCATCTGATAAAGCTACGAGAATACTAATTGTCTGCAAAGTAAACAAAAATAACTTTATTCAATGATTTCTTCTCTTCTTTGTCAGTCTTAGGCATGCGGTCGTGAGAGTAACACGAGGCATGCATGTAATGCTGTTGAAGCAGGTGCCGCTGTGTTCTGACGAAGAACTGCGGCTTGTTTACAAGCATAGGAAGACGCATGCTGTAAACGTTTTAAGATTTTAACACAGATGACATGCAATTTTTGCCTAGCCTTACTTAATTCAGCCAGAATATACAGAACTAAGAGAGATGCATGTTCTATGTCAACATATAACTTGTAGCTTCATGAAATCACAGTTGAACCACTGATGTCACATGACAATTTTAACAAAGTCCTTACTACCTTTCTGGGGATTTAACATGCTCGGTTGTGTTGCTGTCTATGGAGGGTCATAAAGCCCTTGAATTTTATCAAAAATAGTGTGCTCTTAAGATGAGCGAAGGCTCGGAACAAAATGATGGTAAGTAATGATAGAATTTTACATTTTGAAGGAATTATCCACCTTTTTTTTCTGATGTAAAAATGGGTTCCGCCATTTGGAAATTCTATGGTTTATAGCTTCCGGTCTCATCTGCGTCCATTTGGTTCATTTTGCTGCTTGATATCGAAAATTAGCATGTCTTATCATGTTATTTTAAAGTATTATCGTAAGTATGAACACAATGGTATCTAGTTTTCTTGTTTGAAGAAAAGCCAGTATTAAGTAAATGATGAGATTTTTTTTTCATCTTTGGCTTGAGGAAACCTTTAATTATACAAATTATACTGGACAAACAAAAATGTGGGGATTCATTTATGAAGTACTTTTGATAGAATACAGATCTTAAAACTACATTGTTATATGAACAACAAAGGTCAATAGCTGCTGAACTATAATGAATGTTTTACAGCTCATTGAAAGTTGTAGACCTATTAGTTTCACAACAAAAAGAAAAGAGAATAACTCATTAGTGACTAATTTGAGTCTTTCGTTTAGCAGTGGCACTACGTCTTTTCACTATATTTAGCTGATATGCTAAAAAATAATGGGATCATAAGAAAAATTTGTACTGGAACCAGACTACACTGGTTGAGCTGTATGCTTTTAATTCATTATAGGTGCTCAAAAGAACCATTAATTCAGATATCGCCCCTCACTGGTTGATCTATATGTGTTTGATTCATTAAAATGAATCAGTTCATAAGAAAGATACATTTAGATGTCCAACTACACTAATTTTGTGGTATGTTATTAATTCTCTAAAAAGAACCGAAAGAATCACTCGTTCTGTAATGGGACAACACTGGTTGAGTTCCATGCCTTAGATTCGCTAAAAAGTACAGGCTCATAAGAGTCTATGAATTTTATAATGAACGCACATTTCTCTTTAACTTAAAGCAGTTATTTATTGTGAAATAAAGCAGTTCACAATACAAACAAAATCCTATCAAGCTTGATATGATTCAATGTATGATTATTTTTAAACATCCAGAAAAGAAAAATATTAGTGACAAGTAATTTTCTGAAAAAGAAAGAAATATTTGACACATATGTATACATGAACTGCTGGGAGGTACCTGTACAGTGTGTATTACTGGAATTGGAGAAACTATATTAACAATTTCCCTCACACCTCCAGACTCAAGATATATAGCAACCCACTCATGTTGAGGAAAAATGGACAAATGTTTTATGGCTATCTGAGTCCTCCTTGTGGTTGTTATAGTGGTACTACATCAAGGGCTCCTAGAATAGATTACACTCATGTGCTATATCTATAACATAGTTTTTTTCCGTTGTGTCACTTAAACACCATAGTAATTCACTATTTACTTTTTGTTTAATGGATATAAAATAGATATAGATACATAATTTAAAAGCACCGTTTACACTGGAGAGAGTTGGGATTTAATTCTACTGCTGATCCCCCTCCAATAATAATATGGCTATACATCTGTATGTCACATGGTAATGCCATATTACTTTTAAATACATATATCATAGAACCATATTCATGTACCATTTCATTTACATACTACTTGTTCATTACTAAGTGGCCCACTGTAAGAAATAGCACGATATTGGTTGTATATATATATATATATATATTATAATTTTTTATTTACATGGTAAATGTTATTTATATAGTTGCTACTCATTTATCACTCTGTAGTTCAAATCAGTTTAATTTAATTTACATGCTACTAAATGTATGTGTATTTTAAAAATGTATGTAATTATTTATTTAGTGGCAAAAAAAGAAAAGAAAAAGTATGAACCAGCAAAAACATACCCTACTATAGTCTTACTCTCCCTTATAGAAAGTGATATAATGAATTTAAATGGACCGTCTCTTTTATTACTCTGAGCAGTAGATGGCAGCAGAGGTACAGCTTTCTCTTTGAATAGCCCATGATGAACGCATATATTTGTATTTGTTTCAACGGGTTGTTCATGGTAATTTTTTTATTAAGCTTTGTTTTCAGATTTTATTTATACAATATCTTATAATATTTTAGATGTATATACTCTATATTGAGTTGCGGCCCACTTGTTGAGAACATCTCATGCCAATGTTTTTGCTTAATGATGAAAGTTGATGAGGATCGTTATCACGCTAAGTCTTTCCCCAAATGCAAAAGGCTAACCATTCCTGTCAGTACCTACTCCCAACAGGATCTATACGGGGCTAAAGTTCCTCCAGAGGGCAGAATAGTGCAGATGAAGATAATCGTGATTCGTTGTCTATAAACCGAAAGAATATAAAGCTCTGAGACTGGGGGGGCTTTTGAGAGTCGGCTTGGGAATGTGATGCTTGTGTGGAATATGGATCAATGGATGTTTTTTGGTGTCAGCTTGTGACAGAGTCCCTTGTGAGAGTTCAGCATCAAACAGAAGGCTCTTCAAAGAGATGTTTGTACTGTCTTCTCCCAATACTCTGCTCAGTAAACCAAGACCCATCTCACGAAGCAAACAGAGGAATCAAGGTGACAGGAAACGGTATGTGGTTTACAACAAAAGCAGTTGGTGAAATGGACATTCATGTATCTTAATGTGTGGTCAAAACAATGAGTGTCCGAACTAATGTAACTTTGTGAATGTATAAATATTTAATGAAATGGAAAAAGAATACACCAGGCATATGGTTAATGACAGTAAAAGGAAAAAGATGAACCCACAGGAGTGCTCTTGCTGCTGGATATTGAGCACATTCATTACACTGGCCAGCTGTTTCTGAAGCGTCTATATGATCATCATGACATTAGCTGCCTCTGAGGGAATATGGAAATCTGAGATAGCTGAAAAAATGGGTGAAACAAAATGTGTTTAATTGTTGCTGTTCTTATTCATCATAAACAAATATATTAGCTTTTTTAGTTGTTATACAGCTCAGTTTGTAGAGATGGTTTTTTTAGTCACATGGGGTTCCTCTGAAGTTTCTGCTTTATATGATTAAAGTTTTCAGTTGATGAATAACATGATTTCTAATGCTCTTTTTCTTCTTTAGAAATTATATTTAGTCGTATAGGCCTTCAAATGAGTTTGATTTTACTAACTATGACCAAGCACCAAATATAGCAATTATAGCTTGTTAGAAACTGTAAGTCAAGACTACATTTCACTTTGTTTTAGAAGTATCTTCAAGTAACATAACAGGCCTTGTTTTATTCATAGATCTAAAGCATGTTTTAAAAACCTGTCCACAGGAAGTTTTCATTGTGGATGTAATCTTTTGGTTGCTAACTGACTTTGGTTATGTTTCGGAAACTTACACTGACACCAAGAGGCAGAATCAGATAGCATCAGATAGCTTTGACTAGTCATGTAATCTCAACATGGTGTCCCATGTTCATTATATATGACTGACTTCCTCACATGTGAATTGAAATGATTTATTTAACGTTAGGTTGCATTAATCGCATTAAGGATTAAGGTTTGCATTTTGAACCGCGGACACAATGCTAAATTTACAAAAGCAACGACTCAGTCGTGACAAAATCTCATACCCACTCATATACCACTGTTCAAGTAAAAATAATGCATACACTACTGTTCAGAAGTTTAGGGTGGGTCTCTGCATTTGTTTGATTAAAATGTGAAACATTACAGTTTAAACATAAGTGATTTATATTTAGATATACTATAAAATCTAATGTATTTCTGTGATGGCAAAGCTGAATTTTGAGCAGACATAATTCTACTATGCTAATTTTATAGTTTCTTATAATCAATGTATAACAACTGTTGAATGGTAGTGTATTTTATATTAATACTGTGATATGCAATTTCAAAACCCACATCTCATTCACCACTGTTCATTACACATTCAAATATCACATCTTGGCTATCACTTTAAGTGTCCTTGGTTTCTAGATCAAGCCAATGGTTTAAGTAAAAGCTCCTCTGATGGATCTGATGTCCCAGCCAAGGTAATTGAACGGTAATTAAGGTGGACGTGTTCTGCAGTGGGCCTGGCCTCACCTGGCAAACTAGGTCATTAGAGAGGACAATATGGCATGGCAGCTGTCTCACCTGTCACAGGGGTTCAGTCTATGCCAGACTCCCAAACAGCCCTGTAAAAGGTGAGAGAAATATCTCAGACTGGCAGTTAGTAAAATCCATTATGTTTGTCTGCCCTCCATAGCTCAGAGCAACAAAGTCTAATGAGAATTGACCAATGTGAATTGATTGATATTGTTGTGGAGACCCCACGTTATTTATTACGCTGTAATCAACCTCCCCATACGCGCAATTTGATTATCGCTAATCACATAAGTGAGTGTGTCTTTTTTATATATGGAGACCGGTGGACTGCATTTATCAGTTACTTGAAAAATCACTACAGTGCTTTGCCAAAGGGTTGTTTTAAAAATGTTAACTTTTTATTGGGCAGCAAATGTTTGCATAATGCCTTATGAAAAGACAATTAGGAATAGGAGAGAATAACAGAAATGAATATAGATAGCTCATTTAAGAAGAATTAAAAGTATTGTTTATAGAGTTCATAAAGTGTAAACACACATTATGCATGTTTCACAGAATCACATATATCACATAATTTGCACTGGCAGACTGTTCGCACAAATGATTAAAATGTTCCGGAAATATCCAGTCCTGACAAATGACTGCTACCATTTGCATTGGTACAACACATTGCAGGGAAGCTGTGCAAATGAACTGTGCAAAAGTGCTTTCTATTGACTGCATTACATTAGTTGCATACATTAGTACATTATAGCTGGTGCTATGAAAGCCATAGTTATATGACAGGGTATGTTCTGTGTATCAATTATATAAATGAGAATGTGTCAGAAGATAATGCTCAGAGAATGTAAACACCATGTGATGTGAGCTACAATCTGATACAATTGCAATTGCAGCCAAAAGAGCACAAATCAGTGAAAGAAATGGTGCGAGATGGATTTTCTTTGTAAACATGTGCGCTAGATGGATGATCTGGATTGTTTTCAGCATCTCACATGAGACACAATGTTCTAAAAACACGACGCTGAAATTAGAATTCATAGACTTAGAATACAGTATTTAAATTGTTCTCTGACATCTACATAGTACTGTATGTGGCTTAAGTAAGGGCAAAAACTTCTCCACAAATGGTTTTACATGTCTATTTACAATCCTAGGAGTTGTCTTTACAGTAAAATGGTCTATTTTAACTTATTTGAAAGAGTCATGAAAAATAATACTGAGCTCTGCTCTGATTGGCTGTTTTACCATGCAGCTAGTTTAAATAGCTCACATAGTCAGGAGAAAATGAGGAAGAAAATATGTATTTCAATTCTCTCGTAGTTATATTGTTTGGTAATTATACTGTATATAAAAGGCAGGCATCAGGAAGCCGCTATTAATATGCATGATAGCATTTTACTTTCACTTTCGAGATTTGTTATCGCACTAACTGTTTATAGTGTGAAGCTTCAGTATATAACATTTGACAAGATCACATACTTGTCAGTGGTGCTCAGAAAATCACTATAATAGTTTTCCATTCTATTGCTCCTTTAAATGTTTAAATTTGAAAATATAAAATTAAATGATAAAAACTTCATCTATCTATCTATCTATCTATCTATCTATCTATCTATCTATCTATCTATCTATCTATCTATCTATCTATCTA
>JAUCMT010000068.1:6348140-6370791 GCA_032357475.1 Enteromius thamalakanensis
ACTCGGGATCGACCCTCCTGGCCGTAACTCAGGAAATGGAATGGGCATCGGCTCTCCTGGTCGTAAATCAGGAACTGGAATTGAGATTGGCACTCCTGGTCATTATTCAGGAACTGGAATCTGTTCTCCAGGCCGAAAATCAGGAACTGGAATTGGGAACGGCTCTCCTGGCTGTAACTCAGGGACTTCAATCGGAATCGGCTCTCCTGGTTGTAACTCAGGAACTGGAATCAAGTTCGGCTCTCCTGGCCGTAACTCAGGAACTGCAATCGGGATTGGCTTTCATGGCTGTAACTGAGGAACTGGAATCGAGATCCGCTCTCCTGGCCGTAACTCAGGAACTGCAATCGGGATCGGCTCTCATGGCTGTAACTCAGGAACTGGAATCGAGATCGGCTCTCCTGGCCGTAACTCAGGAGCTGCAATCGGGATCAGCTCTCCTGGCTGAAACTCAGGAACTGGAATCGGCTCTCCTGGCCAAAACTCAGGAACTTGAATCGGGAACAGCTCTCAGCTATCCAGGATTGGTCCTCTCTGCCACAATTCCAGAATGTGGTGTGTCCCTGGCAAACTGTAATCGCTAGGGGATTGGGCTGCCTCTTCTGGCTGCAAACTGAGAGTGGTGTTTGGACACGGCTCTCCTGGCCATATTTGTGGAGCGGAATCCACGGGGAATGGGGTAAACACAATCAGCCCGGGCTCAGAGGGGCGCTCTGGCAGCGCAGGCTTGGAGATGGATTGGATGAGTGTTGAGGGGCAAAGCTGGCTGGTGTTGGAGGGAGAGTGAGCACATTGGAACAGTATATGGAGGAGGTCAGCTCATGGTGAGTTGCTCTCTGCTCTTAAATGGGACGCGAACAGGAATTTTTTACGTCAACATGAAACTCTGATTATTTAGCTCAAGGACTACATTTAGAATCTCAGTTACTGATTTCTGACAATCGTCTGGAAATATTAGACAAAACAATTCATTGTTGAGTCCTATTCAAAAGCAAAGATTAATAGTGGACTCACTACAACTCAATAGGTGGAAAAGGCTCAGTACTTTCTCTACATACTGCTCCAATGGCCTTTAAACTTGATGGAGCTTGAACAGCCGCTCCTTTGCCCACTTCATACTGCTGTTACGGTCCGTGATTCTATTATGTGCAGTGCTTGTAAGGAGATCGCTGGAGACGCAAAACAAACATACAAACTGAAATTTAAACAGCTGCATAGAGTTTACATATAATATCCTAAATTAGATTATAGGCCTAGATTTGTGGAAAAAACACTGTTTTTTATAATCTTGGACATCTTTATTTATCACTAACCCTTTTTATAAAGTAAGCCCTGTTAAGCATTCATTATTTGTGGCTATTAGGCTCTTTTATACAAACATAATTTTATGGGCATTTTATATGGCCTCTGCAAGAACTTTGAATCTACAAATTCTTTACCAAATTAGTGTGTATAGAGAAAAATCAGCTTTTATCGATTTAAACACAGACCTCTGTCTCAGGCAGACCACTCACAATGAGAATTCATCACATATAATTTTATGGTTCCTCCTTAATCAATAAAATGGTGTATGAGCTGCACTCTGATAAAGGGTGAAATATCTCACAGGAATCAGGCTTGTCATATACTGTGAGCATTGTATCTTCACATTATGTTGTAATTTATACAACAAGAATTAAATTTCATGTCTGGAACTAAACCTGTCATAACTATAACTGTGTAAAATACCAAGTGTTTTGTACTTGTAGTTAGACGTACTATGGTTTTAAGCCCATAAACACATACTGTGTGAAAGGATTAGCTGCAACAACATGCTACACGTGTGTGTGTGTGTGTGTGTGTGTGTGTGTGAGAGAGAGAGAGAGATTTGTGTTCAGTGATTACGAGGGTTACAGCTTCTAGTGGTCATCTCCATTGGGATGGAGAGCATTGCCCAGCTGTCAGCTAATGTTTTCTTCGTGGCAGGAGCTTTCATAGCTTGACCCTGTTTCACAGTCAACTTGACATTCATGAAAGAAATCTCATCATCATAAAATACCATTTCTACCCCACACACACATTAAACAGAAGCCTCGAAATCCATATTTCTGTCATTTTACACAAGCATCCCTTAATCATCAGAATACAACAATACACAGTGTGTCTGTCTTGAGATTTCTGAGCCCCAGAAAACAAACTCTTGCCATTGTTTATTCCACCATATTTATCCCTATACTGAGATGAGATGGGAAAAAACAAAGACGCCTCCTTGATAAGCCATAGCAAATTGAGCTTAACACGCTGACAAACAGGCAGGTGGTAGCATCACTTCTCCGGCTGTCAATTCAAATTAAATTTTGCTCAGTCATGCCCTCAGATCCCACTAAAACACACTAGACAAACAAAATCTGCAGTAGCTAGGGATGCTCTTCGTGTTCACTCAAACACTTGATATAATGTGACATTGGCATCCACCATTCTGACCACGGAGCTTGGCAGACAGATTCGACCTCTCTTCTGAACCATTCTGATCAGAAAACTGTTGTAAGCTTAATAAAAACAGACCATGTCTTGTTCTTTGTCAGTGCATTCATTCAAACCCCTCCCTTTTGGTTCTGAGCTTTGCTGAGTTAATATTGCCACAAACCATATTGTCTGCACTGCAATATTATGTAAAAGCAGTCCACATCACCACCAGTCCTTTCCAACAAATCACGCCTCGAATTGTGCACAACGGCCAATGAAATGCTGCTTGCTGTGAAAGTAATCTAGGAATCCATTCCACAGTCAGGAGTCATTTTCAAAATACCATTTCCATCAAATTTGTATGGCATAAACTGGGGAAGTCCATTATTTTGAGAGGTTAATGATATTTATGCAAATTGAATTATGATGGATTTGGACAAAAGGATGATAGCAGGGCTGTGTCTATAGAGGCCTGGCGGTTCCCATTTCAGTAGAAACTAGTACAAGATATGACAACGCTGGGCTTACAAGGCAACCTAAATTCTTGTTTTTGCATGCATTTCTGATAATTGTTAAGATTTTTTCCAGTAATTATTTGTTATTTCAGCAAGCATAGAGAGTACCGACCTGTTTAACTAAGTTTAAATCTTAACAGTGGTACATTATGCACTCTCTATGTGCTATGTATTCGGTTTATTAATAGGTGGGGAAGAATCATTCATATTCTGTTCATACACATGCAGACTGTCTCCCCAGGTAGTTCCCAGAATTGCTGTGATTAACCTAACAGCATGATCAGGCGGCTCTTTTCCTCCTCTCATCTCCTCGTTCCTGACCATTAATGCATTAACGACTCTTGAACTCACACACAAACTGTTAAGTTCACTCAGTAAGTCTCTATTAATTTTCAAGATACCTTGGATCTGGATGTGTCACAAGGTTGTGATGAAACTAGCAGAGGTCTTTGATGTATAGCATACATTTTATTATCATTCAAAAATTCCCCACACTTTTATGCCAATAACAGTGACGTTTTAGTTTTTCATTAACATTTTCCTTACTCTCTGACCTTGATCATCAAAAACAGCTTCTTTGTTGTTCTAACATATTTTCTGTAGGTTTGCTGTCAGTATGTACAGTATGCGTAGCAGTAGTCTTTATGAGTCATTCGTTAAGCTGATTCGTTCAAAAGACTAATTCAGTTAACTGGCTGTTTTTGAATCACTGAATCATTCTGACTCACTCAAAACTTTGATTCAGACAGAAAAAACTCAGTTGGGAATGTTTTGCCGGAGCACAAATACACAGTAACTGACAATATTGTATATGAATGCACATTATAATGTCCCGTAATACTGTTAAGATCAGACTAAGCTCTTATTGTTTATTCCTCTGGTGTTTAGGAGCAATATTATCTATCCTGCATCCTCTGTATGAAGGCATGTTTTGATGCTATCTGATGTAACAAAGTTGTCATTTTTGCAACTACTTCCAATAATTTCTCTTTTTCAACTTCAGGGGAAGTTTTGAGTCCTGAAACTCACAATATGTTCTCCTACTATATCAAACTCTTTACAAAAGATTAAGAAAATGTAGACTTGTTTTGTCCATGACTGGACTAAATAACATTTGCTCTGATATGAGAGTTGGTAAAGCAGCTGATTGGTGGGTGTGAGAACAGCTGTTGGCCTGTCTTATCCCATAACCTCTGAAGGGGCAACGAAAACGGTGTTGACAGTCAACTTTACACCTCTACAGATGCCCAAAGTCAACAACTCAAATTCATTTTATCCCTGGTACTTGCTTCCTCCTGAGTGCACCTGGCGTTGATTTCATTTTTACATCCTGTTATTAAAACAGTTAATTGTGCCTAGATCTTAAATAATCTCATTTTTAAAATAGAAAAGAAAATGTCTCAGTCTAAATAGCAACCATATGGTGAGAAATATCAGACTATAACATTATCTAAGAACCTACCACCACAGATGGACCAGGAATCTGTAGTCCTAGGGATGAAGACTGCAAACAAAGAACTGTTTACCCCTCATATTTCTTTTTTTTTTAAAGCTTCTGTGAATGTCAACTCTTATGAGCATGATGACTCAGCTTCATAAACACTTCATATGGGAATCTTATTGGATTCACAGATGAATGTGCATACATCTTCTCCCTTGCGATGTTTCAGGTGCACATGTTGTTCTTCATCCTCCTTTAATTAAAATCTTTTGTATCAGCATACAAAAGTTCCTCGGGAGGCTCACTTCACAGTTCCTCCCTGACTCGTCAGATGCCCTTGGCCCGGCCATTCTCGGAACCTCTATTTCACAGATGGTATGGCACACAACAAGAATGATCTTCTGGTGGGCTGTGTTCATTTCTGATTTAGGAAGAGAGGGAGCAAAGCAAACAAGCTTGGTGGCATCCATCAGCGTGGTGGCCTGAGAGTGGAAAGGCGGCGTAAATCTAAAGCCTCTCTGTGGCAAGTGAAACAAGGCTATTACAATTTACCTCTCTGATGAATGCACACGCTTCACCTTGAGAATTATTTTCAAATCCAGGAACAGATGCTATATAAAGAAGATCCAAACACTGTGTTTCCTTCGTGCCGATTCATCTGGGAGATTTATATTATGTAACTCTTTCTATTGATTTTCCAATTGGAACATGTGGTTGCTTTCATTAATAAAACAAAAGCCACAACATTAATTATGTAATATTTTGGTACCCAAATCTTTTGAGAATTCAGGAAGCCCCTCTGTCTGAACTTCTTTCAGTTAATGAATTTATTTACTAGAGCAACCTTAGCACTGTCTGATAAAATATACCTCTGTTGCCAATTACTTTTAGAAAATTTTACTTTGTAATGAGTGTGTCAGGGATATCAACCATAATCCCAGCCTGGAATAATGTCTTAGATATCTCACCCACTTTGAATCCCACATGCACCGACTTTACTTTGCCATATTTTATTCATTCTTTTGTCAAGTTATGTGAGGTTGAGCCTGCTTTCTGCTTTCTTGTTTTTGTGTGTTTGGTTATAAAAGTTCAGTACTGCGTTCCGTGGGTTATACCTGTGACGTGGCTAACTTCAAAGTATATTCTCTTTTAAAAAGTACTTGTGTTCTTTTACAAAGTGTGCTGGTGATATCTTACCAGCTTGTCAATTCCAATTATAGTTTTCTCTCCCCAGCTGAGGCTTTGGAGCAGAAATCTTTACGAGTCATCAGATGCCTCCGACTTTTTAAGCAGACCCTTTTGCCAGACCGGGGGAATGAGAAAGGGATTGTAAAAAGACTGATGGATGGCCGTCGAGCCCCAGTACAGACATGTGCCTTTGTCTTCTACACAGCGCCTGCTGTCTTAAAGCGTTCCGACGGCGGCAGCGGAAAATATGACACACCAAAGGATTGTGAAGGATCAATATTTAATCTTTAATGTGCTTCTCCCAAAAACCTGCGACTGAAGACTTTGTTTACAATATATTATCCAACTTAAAGAGGCCTTGTTCCACCTAGGTATATTGACAACATCGGGTACACAAATCATGCTGAGTTTTTATAGCGGTTGGGAAAAAGCGAGCTGAATGCATAGAGGAGCAGACAAAGAGCGCCAGAGAAACGATACAGTATACAAACAGGTTAAGAAGGCCATTGTTAATGACAAGAGTGTGATTAATAGCTAGCGGAAAATGCATTTAATGAGCTGCCACTTGAATCTTATTATGCTTCCAAAAAGAGTTTGAAGGAAGCCTGAGAACTTTCTATGGAGATTCTAACCAGAAGTTGGGATATTTGAAAACAATTTCATGAAACTTTTAGTATGGGCACACCTGTTTTGAATTAGTACAAGGTGTTGTTTAGTTCAAGTAGCCTACACACAATCAGTAGTGACATGACTGAGGGTAACTACAACTCCTGCTTTCTCTGAAAAGATTTTTTTTTTTGAGAAATGAGACAATTAATGATTCTGAGATGTCTCGTTAGATAAGGTCTTTTCAGTCAAAATATGAATTGTGTGACTCTACAAAAGATGGATTTATGAAGATTATCCCCTGCATATTTCCGAATTTGATATCTCATGTTTTTCAGCGTTCCCTAAAAAGTAAGCAAGCAAGCTGGTGATTATAAAAACAGTCCAAGAAAACAAAGCAAATATTAATTTCTGAAAACCACGTTTTCTAAAGTGACACTGTATAGCAGTCGCAGCAGTGATATATATAATGCAAATGTGCAGAGAGGAAGCAATGTCTCTATTTATCTATTCTATTATTGGCTTATTAGCCTGTTGGCATCCTGGTACCACTTTGTATTAAGTGGCCTTTACTACTATGTACTTACATCACAGCATAAGTGCTTGTGTTCATATTGCATTGTAAAACAATACTGCTGCTAATGAGGTGGGAAGGGACGGGTTATGTTTGTAATAAAAGAAAGGTATTTTTGAAAATATAAGTACCATATTTAAAACATATATGTACATATATGTATACATTAAGTCGCCATTGGTAACACTTTATAATAACTACAGACTATGAATTATTAGTAAAGCTTTAGTAAGCATTTATTTCATCCTTTAAAAACCATTGTTCCAACATTATTATGCATTAGTAAACAGTTTACAAGTGCATCAATACATGCCTTGTTCTTGAGCATATACATATTGTTTAATAATCGTATTTTGATACTTTATTAATGATCAGTTTATCATTTTTTAGCTTATTATGTTATTTACAAACCAGTTATTTAGGACTCGTCAGTGTTTACATTAATAAATCTTATTATTTAGCTGTTTAGTGTCTTAATAAATGCTTTATTAACACATGTTCCTGCTGTAATTCATGATTAAGTCAGGTAGTTATAAAGCATTTAGTAGTTGCCAGACGTCTGTTTTTGTGAGCTCATCTAAAGTGAGGACTAGCTTGTAAAGCATATATAAAGCAGATGTAAAGGCTAATGTATCTTCTAAACAGCAAAGTTAAACAAACACACAACAGAGCACTACAGAACACAGACATATTTTTCAAGATTTAAAAAATCTAATCGTACAACTGTACACTTGAAAAATGGAAAACAAACCTTCAGTTTCATAAAAAGTACAGTTATATATATTTTTTGCATCTTGAAATGAATAGTACTGTATTCCTCTGTGTTGTGTTTGTTTATTTGTTCTGTTAGGAAGATAATTGGCCCTTTAAATCTCCTTTGTACATTTAGATATGCTTATAAATCAAGAACAAGGCATTAATAGCTGTATTTATAAACTGCTTACTAATGACTATGTTGGAAGAATGCTTTATAAAGAATGAACTGACTGTTTACTAATGCTTAACTAATGATTCATAGTGTGTAGTTATTATAAAGTGTTACCAGTGCATTGTACCAAATGATTAATTTAAATGAAAGTACATAGTAACGGCATCTAGTGGCACCCAACATTTTAATTAGAAACCAAAGGCATATTACAGGTTTTTAGGTTTCACAAATAACTTTTTATTCTCTTGTAATGCAAAAAATAACCAGCTTAATCTCTGAAGAAGTATATTCTAAAGAACCCTAAACAGCCCCAATATGAAAGAAGAACAGTTCTTTTTTAAATTGTTTGATTTCTTTATTGCCCTCATAAGCAAGTAAACTGAATCCTAGCTCATGTGCTGCTCCAATTGGAGGAGCAAAATGGTGATTCATTTTAATGGCTCTCACTTGTATTCAGGGCTCCATAAGTGTTCGACTCTGCCAATGCCTTAATCTCTAGGCAGCAATTAGAGTATTTAGCTCTGGAAAGAGTTTAATGTAACCTCCTCTCTTGTTTTGATTTACTTGGTGGCCCAACGAGAGAAATTAATCAAATTACGATTTGACTAAAGGCCTCAGAATTGGCCCCAGCATTGATGCTTGCAACAAAATGATGTTTGTTTTATTGCGACAATGTAAATATTGTATTTTTTAGTCCAACATGTTTTCATTTGCTGGGATTAGATGAATGTGTAGACTGATTCAACCTGGTTTAAACTCATTCATATTCAAAACATATTCATTCATTATTTTTTGCTTTTTTTCCCCATGTGTATAGCATTATGACTATTCCCCTAGTATTTGATGAAAAACAATTATGTTACTTCCCACTAACTGAAGCCTACTTAACACGCATTGAAACTGCACAGCCATTGGTTGTGCAGTGGTAATTTTTTTAACCAATCGGGTGGCCATCGTGCAGCGGCAACCAATGGCTGGCTCCTGCCGAAGTTCGCCTGAGGGGGGCAGGGCCATCTATATATAACGGCTATACAGCCACAAGATTTCAGGTTACTTCTGAAGCAAAGGGCACTTAGTACTTGTTCCGTGTCTCAGGGAACCTGGGTTTAACCTATTTGTTCCCTATCGACACTTCACTTGTACTGCGTCTGCTAAGACGTTATGGGAACAGTATCAAAATAGCCGACAGCTGGTCAGACCGTGTAAAGGTGGCGGACCGCTCAATGTAGGCTCTAAATGCCCTGGCGGGGCAGAGAGGGTGAATCAAGAATGGCCTGGACTGAGGGGCTATTTGATCTGATTGGCTGGTTGGCTTTCTGACGTCCTTGGTTCTTGAGAGTTAGAAAGTTGGTTGTCTTGGAAGGGCTTGCCAGGCATTCTGCCGAAGGGAAGGGTTTATTATATCAAGCGTATTGTAAGCGTCGCTGTTTAGGGACATATGGCTCATGTGTATGCTTTTGAGAGGAACTGCTTTTTTTGTGGGTTTGTGGGTGCGAATTCAACGAGCAGAGGTTTAGCTTTTAAGTTTAAGTTGCACCGTTCAGCAAGAAAGGAAAGTATTCTGTGTTACCGCTCTGCGGCGTCTACAGCGATTTTCTGCACTCTGATTGGCTGGTTGGCTTTCTGACGTCCTTGAAGTCTGTAGCGGGCTGTTCTTGAGAGTTAGTTCGCAAGTTGGTTGTTTTGGAGTTTAAGAAGTAAAGATGATCTGTTTCAATGAGTTCTTGAAAGGAGGAGGGCAAAAATGGGTTGCGTCGCAGTCAAGCAGGTTAGGTTGCACTTCTCTGAGTTGCTTCGCTGGTTTGCCACTGCCATTCCTTCCTTTGGATGCGTGGATGATGCGAGTCTTTTTGGAGAAGATGCACAAGTATATGTTTTCCTAACTGATTAGTTGGCCAATCAGCTCAGTGTTAAAGGGTGGGTCTTTGCTGAGTGGGTCCTTGTCGTGTAAAATTTAACATACATTGACCAAAGGTTTGCGAAAGGAATGTTTATGAAGTAAACAATCTCACGTTTCTCCGGGAAAGGAGAAACGTGAGAGAGTCAGCAAGCAAGCGCGACTAGACTGTGAAGCAGCCTGTCCATTCGCGCCTTTTTACTCAGTGCGCTAAACCAGCATGCTGCATGGGCGCTTTTACGGACCCATTTATTGCAGCTATATTGTGTATCATACCTGGAACTTTGCAAGGTAGAGGACAGAAACAGAGCAGCTTGCAGGGTGGTCAGGCCGTGGCAAGACTTTGCCCTGGTCTGAGTTTTTTTCCACTGAGGGGAATAAACCACTCGATATTACAAGGGGCGTTGATTCCCGTGTAAACACCAGCAGATAAAAGAGATAACGCGAGTCCTGTGCTGGCGTGTGAGCCCTCAAACCGACTGCTTACTTTTATTACATCATTTTTGCTCTGACCTCTGAGGAGGATAAGCTGTTTGAAAGGGCAGATCAAAAGACAGACCCATGGCTCTGCCGTCTCGGCCTCCAAACTCTGTGAGAGACCAGGAAAACAGGCGAGCGGTGTGGCCTTTACAGGTCGTGAGTGGAGAGTGGAACTCGTGCTCTCGTGAGAGCACTACATTCTTTGTGGGGAGCTACAACAGTAATGGACACCAAAGATGCACGTCACTGAAGGAGAAAAAATCTGCAAGTCCTGTGGCGGTTTAGGCGCTATATATAGACGGCCCTGCCCCCCTTAGGCGAGCTTCGGCAGGAGCCAGCCATTGGTTGCCGCAGAACGATGGCCAGCCGATTGGTTTAAAAAATTACCACTGCACAACCAATGGCCGTGCAGTTTCACTGCGTGTTAAGTAGGCTTCGGTAAGGGGGAAAAAAACAGGGTTTTCCCCTGGCATCTTAGCAGACACAGTACAAATGAAGTGTCGACAGGGAACTTCTTTTCAAATCACATTCTACATTAATGATCTCTTTATGCTTTCTGTGCAATAAACTAATCTGGGACCCCAGCATATGCTCCCACAGAGCCTCAAACAGACCTTTATGTTGTCAATATTGTTGTGGTGTGTAACATATACTGTACTTTAATCTGTGTATTGTTCTTTATCCTTGTTTCCTTCTGCGTATCACATTTTGATTCCGTTCAATGTGCATGTGAGCCCTAATCCTTTGGTTCAAAAAAGTGACTGTTTCAAGCGACATCATGCTCTGCACTGATCAAACACTTATGAGATTTGATTCTCATGGGTTTAACACAGACTTAGTGTGCGGCTGTCCTCTGTAATCTCCAACTCAACAGCAAGGCTTGTGCCCATTAAACACCATGCTTTTAATGCATATGTATTTTTGCTTTACTTTAATAAATATAAACTGTAATGCCCTGTAATTTCCTTAAACAATAAAGGTTGCCTAGTGATTAGGTATGTATGTATGTAGAATTTAATTATATTGTGTGCATATTAAAATTACACGTTTTTTAAACACATGAAAGGAAACCTTACCTCCCTCAAAAAAATAGCAGTTTTTGTTGGGTGTCTATTTATACGCAAAGTATTATACTTGACTTTTGTCCTTGTTGTTTCTCTTGAAACTGTGATGTGGAACTAAGCTCTATCTCTTCTTTTAGTCTTTAGTGAAAAGATTTGTGCATGTTTAATACAAAGACAAGGCCAGCATCTTATCAAGAGTCAAGCACATTGTTCCTTGGCTTAGAACTGATCTGCATGAGGAACAGATGTTAATGTGTTTAAGAGCTGTCAACATGATGCCAGTTCAAAGACCAGCATTTACCCTCTAAAGCTTGGGTCCCCTCCCTAGAGGGAATATGCACAGATCAAGTCAACAGCATGGTCCATGATTCTGGACTCTGGGCAGGAAACACAATGTAGAAGCCAACGTGAATGTTTGGGCTTTGAAGTAGATGCAGACCAGATGAGGCCAACTTTGGATCAACATACAAAACTATCAAATAATACTCTGATATTGTAAAATTATCTTTATATGTTGTACAAGAACAAGTTGTAATTGTTGTCTGACACATTTCTTGTCAGCTTAGTTGAATACACTATTAACTAACCACATAAAGTATATAATAATATAGATGTACATATTATGAACATATTTAGACACTTTTCTTTCTGGCTGATGTTGTATACTGACACAATCATTTGCTGTAAAGCTGCTTTGAAACAATGTGTGTTGTGAAAAGTGTAACAAAAATACATTTAATTTGGAATAAATTTTTTGTCCTTTACTTCAAATACTTAACCAAATTATTCATAGCACGATCTGAGTGTCACCCATGGTGCCTCTGTGTCTCTCCGACCGCCAGCAGCGGAGTATTGTGATTACTGCCTATTTTCTGATCTGTCTTTTGGATTGTCATCTCCCTCATCATCAGCGCACTGCACACAGAACCCATACGATTTGACGTGATTCACTCACCCCATCACCCCGTGATCCTCAGACACCCATGGCTCACAGTGCATGATCCAGTAATCTCCTGGAGGAGAGGAGAGATAACGCAATGGCCACTCTCCTCTCACCAGCTTGCTTGTCATTGCCTCAAAGGTCTGCCATGAGGCAGTACATAGAGGAGGAACTGACCAAGGGTTTTATTCGTCCGTCTACATCCCCCTCATCAATGGGGTTCTTCTCAGTAAAGAAAAAGCATGGCTCCCTTAGGCCATGCATAGATTATCGAGCTTTGAACAAAAGAACTGTCAAGTACAGATATCCTCTACTCCTTGTAACCTCAGCCCTGAAAAACTACGCTCCGCCCACTTCTTCGCAAAACCCCAGTGCCGGTCACCCATGCATTCAGGCCACGATAGATCTACTCACCAACAAATTCCGGTGGCCCGCCCTTGCTCAGGAGGTCTTTACCAGTGATGGGTAGCGTCACAATTAGTGACTAGTTTAACTACATTTCTCAGTAGCGTGTTGGTAGCGTCGCTATTTTCACAATCAAATAGCTTTTCAGTAGCGAAGCTATTTTATTGATCAAGTAGCGCAGTAGCGTCCACACAAGCTAACGTTAGATTTCCCAAGCATTTCTGACGCTTAAACACAAATTGGAAATACAATTGCTACGGATCAATGATCCTAGATCAGTATATGAGGCCACCACCATACACGGGCTAATGCAGCCGTCCGCAATAATGTCAGTGACTTCTTCTTACTGCGTGTTGGCAATGAGGTTTTTGGTGTTAGCACCACCTTCTGCACCGGACGCGTGACATGCTTGGGCGATTTTTGGAAAGATGGCAGAGGACGGAGAGGAATTGATCCCGAAGGGGGGAGTAAACGTGGCCGTACCTCGAGAAGCTCATGACGCTGACTGAGACAACAGCCTTTTTTTTGCCATGTTGGTACTGTTTAGAGTAGTTTATAATAATGTTATTTGTCCTGTGGTTTAAGCTGCACTGAGTTAAACTTATGCATGAATTCAGATTACAATACACACACACTCGATACCTTTTGTTATTTGTTATTATGTTTGTTTCTGTTGCCAAATTGGTTTGGAACAATTATTAAATACATATTTGCACAATTATGCATGCCTATCTGTTTGAATGACATTCTTTATCACAAAAATATATAAAAAAAATAGCTTAGATGTAGTTAAACTACTTTTGCCATGTTGCTGTAGCTTAGCTTGCTACATTTCTCAGGGTATATCTTTAGTGTAGTTAAGCTACTGTACATTCAATGTAGAGTAACTGATAGCTCACTACATTTTCTAAGTAGCTTGCCCAACACTGGTCTCTACCTTCATTCGAAACTGTGCAACCTGCAACGTCTCCAAGTCCTCCGGTCATAGACCTGCCAGTCTACTACAACCATTGCCTGTACCCCAACGACCCTGGTCCCACATAGCTGTAGACTTTGTTACTGACCTGCCAGCCTCTAATAACTATACCATGATCCTGACAGTGATTGACAGATTTTCCAAATCCTCTTCCCTCTATCCAAGCTCCCCACAGACTGAGAGACCGCCCAGTCCATACTCAACCATGTTTTCCACTTTTATGGCCTACCAAAGGACATTGTGTCGGACTGCGGTCCACAATTCATCTCCGGTGTATGGAAAGCTTTCTGCTCCCAGCTAAATATCAATGTCAGTCTCACTTCAGGGTACTATCCTCAATCTAATGGCTAAGTGGAGAGATTAAACCAAGAGCTAACCCGCTTTCTACGCACCTACTGCCACAATAATCAAGGGAATTGGAGTGATTATCTCATCTGAGCCGAATACGCTCAGAAGACGTTAAGGAAACCCTCACTCATTTCCAATGTGTTCTGGAATTCCAGCCACCCCTCTTCCCTTGGTCAGGGAGAATACTCACGTTCCTGCGGTAGACACTTGGCTGCAACGGAGTGAGGCCACCTTGGAGGCAGCTCACAAATACCTACAACGAGCCATATGTCGAGTAACTCAGCAATCCAACCATCATCTCTCTTCAGGAGCCGTTTGCAGGGGGAGGGCTCTGTCACCAACGGTGCCTCTGTGGATCTCTCCGACTGCCAGCAGCAGGAACTATTGCCTGAGTATTAGTTCCTACCCGGACCCCTTTGCCCTGTGCACCTCAGCTGATTCGCCTCAGGTGTGCCTTGTTTACTTGCCTTTATAAGGTGCAAAATTTTGCTAACATGCTGCGAAGTCTTATCATCTTATGGCCAAAATTCTGAGCGTTCTACCCCGTGTTGGATTTTTCGTGTATGACCCTGCACTGTTTTTTTGGACTCTGATTATTGCCGCCTGCCATTGTGATTACTGCCTGTTTTCTGATCTGTCTTTTGGATTGTCTCAAGTGAATTTACAGTATGCATTTATGCCTGTTGTTTATTCTAAATAAAAACCTGCAAATGGATCCGAATGACTCTGAGCCTACTGTATGTCACACAAGCTCATTTGTATTGCATGGAAGAATGAAATTCATATGGATTGTGATTTGTGGTAAAATAAACCTTGCACTACTTTGCATTTTACATCACCCTACCAAACTCATTTTCTCAACTACTTTTTTCTTTTTTTTCAGAAACACAAGGAACTTCGTCTCTGTCTTCAGCTCAGTGTAAGCTAGATGACTTAAAAAAGTTAAAAGTAGTTTTCTTTAAATAAAATCAAATAATCTTCTTTAAAGACACCATAAAATTAAAACAGACATTTCCTATTCTAAATTATTTATCCATACACCGCATTTTTTAAAAATCAATGTGCTCATAATCTTTAATCAAAGACATTAACTTCTCCACTCCTCCCCTCCACATCTCTTCTTCTTGATGATATGTGTATCAGCACTAGGGCAGGCAATAGCAAACGATGATGACCGAAATCCAATCAATCCCTAATGACTCCTTCCTGATCTGCATTTTTTTCTCAGATATGACACATGTAAGAAAAGATGAAAACAACTTACATTTCATGCCAACTTTCTTTAAAGTATGCATGACCCTTAAGTTTGCGACCGATTTTACTTCTGTAGTGTGAGGTACTTCCAAGAGAAACAGAATATTGAATAAGAAAAATAGAGGGTCATGGCTTGTTTACTAATACTGCGAATTGATTGGATGTACTAAAGTAGGAGTTTTATTCTGAAATGAACACTGACAGTTGAAGGGGCGTGGTTAAGGATGTCATGCTGACGTCATCAGAGAAGGGCGTCATTTTAGAGGGGAGGAGCGTTTTCAGATTTAGATTAAAGGTTATGAAGGCAAATAAATTGTTTGAGAATTGAATTACAGGGATGAATTTACCACAAAAATAGCAATGTGCTAAAATAAATATAGTCAATTTTGATTTCACGCAGAAAAAGTTCAAGCCCATCTAAAGTTTCACAGAATGCATGTAAAAATGCAAAGCAGTAATGCAAAAGGCCTACACTCTGGACATGTGTATTTCAAAAGCAGTGTGTTTTTAGAGTGGAGAGTGATACACTATAAAAAACACATCTGTGGTCCGTCTAGCCTTTTTTTTTACAAGAAAAAGAAAGTTGTTAATAAAAAACTAAAATAAAGTTGCTGGTTTTTCCTTGGCTGTTAAGTATGTAAGACCAGACAGGCCACATTTTGTGCGACTGAGAGAGTGAGGAGGGCATGATTGCAGCTGGCTGTGAAACTGAATGCAGGAAGTTGCAGACACCGGACACACACTGTGCAATGTTGCTCGCCTCAAGGCGTTTTCCGAAGTTTAACAGTGTGCATTTCTACCAGATCATCATTTGCAATTCCGATTGAATAGGCACTTAGGCGACATTGGCAGAGACACCTCAGGTCCCCTCTCCCTGGCCCAGAATGACGTGGGTTGGGCCCCGTGTGACGGCATCTGCCGCTCTCCATATGCAAAAGGATATTGCTGTAAGCAATCTATCTAAAGGGATGGCTGTCCCTGGTATGGGACGGACCTCCAGCTAACCTCAATAGAACGAAAAGGAGAGTGTCATTCAACACCTTCTTCTGACACTGAGATTTAATGAGACACTTACCTTGGTGCTGGCAAGGCCAATATTAACACCAGTGAGTCATTCAAGGAGATCATTTCACACAGAATGCAGTTCAGCGCACACACAAAGAAGTGAATACACACTGCATCGTAAAGTCATCCCGAGCCCCCCTTGGCAGGAAGCATCTGGCTGGCATGGTGTTGCAGGTGGTGGAGTGTGACACTTGCCACCTGGCACTCCTCTGAAGTGGTCCTCACATACCGGCCTCCATGCTGCCTCTCAGTATTGACCACCTGCTAGATTGGCTCGATCATGGGACGGTCTCCATCACTATTATTAACATGGCAGCTTTTTTATTGTCATTGGCATTCTGATGTCTTTAAAGTGCTCGTCTGTGTTCAAGTGCTTTGAGGTAGTGGAAGTTCATTTTGAATCATGGCCAATATGTCAGTTTCACCAAAATTAGCGAGGAAAGCAGTCGTAAAACATTTTGTCAATGAGACAAGACAATAAAAAAAGCAGGCAACAGGCAACTGTCAACAAATAATACTGCTAGATATTAACAATATTTTTGAAGAAGGAAAATCAAAGAATTGAGCGCAACAGTTGGGTTTTTGGAAGTAATAGCTTCATAAGTTTTTGCCATAAAATAATGGATTTTTAATTATAATTTATGGGCCATTAAAAACCATAAAAACGCACTGAGAGCCCGTTAATCAGTGATATATGTGTTTGTTATAGCTAACATCCTGCATTATTTCATCTTATTTTTTTAATAATCACGCACTGCAAATTTCACAATGCTCTTAAATACTTTTTAAAGTTTACACATTAATTTGATAGTCCACTTTAAACATTGTACTAACTAGGCTTGTTAAAGTAACTTCGTTAATACTTGTCAACTACAAGTCAACTAATTTTCAGTCATTTGCATCTGTAGTATATGTCTATTAACTCTCAGAGTAGATTGTTAGGCTAGGTTTGGGGTGAGTAGTATAAGTTGACATATACTTTGCAAAGTCATAGGCCTAGTCAGTATGTTGTATGTTGTGGACTCATCAAAATACTGTAAGAATTTACGGGCACTGTTGTCAATAGGATTATTTTAAACAAATCCAATCAAGTAATGTGTGATTATTTTGCACTTTCATACCAGAGTAAAATTACATTTTGATGATTAAATAGCTGTCACTTTAGAAAAAAAAATTATAAAATGAATGAACATTACCTCATGAAATGAGCCTAATTACTAAAATGTAAAATATATAACATGTACTACAGTATTTTGTCATGCCACGCTGCTCGTGTCTGGTGTAGACATGGTGTAAAAACTAACACTGTCCATGGCTCATCCCAAACTTGTTCTTCTGTCCAATCATGAACTTATCAGGGTGAGATAAGTTCACTAAAATAAATGGTCTCACAGTTCCCAAACATCAAATGTTGTGCCTTGCTGTGAGATCAGATTTTTTTGCCCTCTGACTTCGGGGAGTGAATGAGGGAAATCGTGCCTGTATCCTGTGTGAGTTGCTGTGAGACCTCACCACCTGTGTGTCACATGCCTCTGGCCTCTGCCAAGCCTTTGCATGCAAATGCACAATATGGACATAAACTGGAAGGAAAAAGATGTGAGAGCATGGGGAATTCTGCTGTGTTTGGGCTGACAGAGGGTTTTATATATATAGTATCACATGCAGTCACCACAGGGATGATGTCAGCTCTCTGTGGGTTCAACCAAGAAAAGCATGTTTACATCACTATTTAAAAAGGTAATTAAAAATAAAAAGGATTTGATTATTTATTAACTTTTATATAAAAGCCTGTTTCCACCATGGAATAAATGCTGCAATAATAATAAGGTATAATGATTTAATCTCACAATTCTAACAATTTTAGTTTTTAGCTCACAATTTTTGAATTTCTCACAACCATTCTTTTTTCTTTTCTTTATTTCTTTTCTTTTTTGTGGTGGAAACAAGCTTCCACACACTCTCATGTTGTTCAAAACCTGTTGTCATTTTTTTCCAGAGAATGCAGAATTTTATAAAGAAACAGAAAAAAAGGCACGAAGCAATGTCAAAAACACATTTTAAGACAGAACTCTAAGCAAAATGTAAGTAATTGTTCACTTAAATTCTTGCTTGATAATTTTTAGTTCAATCATAGTTTTTGTCTTTTGACAAACAAATCATTTCAATTTACAATATTCTATATCCTAATTAAACTACACAGTTTTACTAAAACAGAATTGTAGCTGTTAGTGCATAATTAGACCAAATACCCAAGAATTAAAAATATGAAACTACAATTGTGGTGAAACCTATTGACAAAATTGTGCATGTTTTAGTGACTGTTACATATGACTTACACATTCTGACTAGCACATAACTTAAAGTTCACTTCACGGCATCTTGTACGAAAGCCAAAGTTGTATTATTGCGTGCATGTTGTGTATTCATTTGTCATTTATTTTCTAAATGGATATTAAAAAATGTAATACATTAAAGAGACCAGAAGAACATACAGTGATTTTAAATTTGTAGAGGTTCCAGAAACATAACAAATTACCCTCATTGCTTTGGATATTTGCCTGTGTATTTAACAATCAGTGGACTGACAAAACAAGCACTTCGCCAGCTATTGAAATGCTAGCTAAGCCCCCAGGAATAGCTCTTTTTTTGTTGTTTTGTCTTCTCTTATGTTCTGTAAGAAGAAATAGCAAGTTTTTCCTGTAAATTCCTTCCATGGACATGAAAAGATGAAGACACGCACCTTCTGTAATATCCTTTTAAGTGTCTAATCTCAGCCTGAGCCGTAATTAAAGAGGCCATACAGTACACAAGAGTGAGGGAGTGCTTCTCTTGAGCTGTCGCAGCTCCTCCTGTGTTGCATTCTGGCCAAACGTTTGGATGAAAAGCCTGCATGCTAATGACCAAGGTGCGAAAATGTCCCTGGGGTCTGAGACTCATCACGTTCTCCGGCCCACTTGCTGTTAAAGGCGAGGCGCTGCCCCCGGTTCCGTGAGCAGGTTGTGAATACCGTACCATTCCCGCAGTGTCAGGCGTCTGCTTGACTATGAGGGTGTTGACAGAGCAGGCAGGTGCTTTGATGGATCTGTGTCCTTCATTTGGGTCAGAGTAGAAGTCCTTCGGTATGCCAGGTGCTATTTTCAGCAGACTTTGTCCTCATCCTGATGGGAATTTCTTCAGACTTGGTAATACAGGTCAACTGTAAAAAATAAGCACTGGCTGCACATAGTCTGCGTCACTAAATTCAGTTTGATGATAGACTGCAACGTCAGTCAAAATCAGATGTTCCAAAAACAGTTTGGCATCATTTATTGAGCATGAATCGCTAAACCTGTCATATCTTGCGTCAGAGGTCAACTGCAATCTCACAGCTTTATGTAGCCTTGGTTTAGGCGTAATGATTAAAGAGGATGACAACAGCTGTAGACTTCTGTTTACTCTGGATTTCAACAAGGCCCTTTTGACATAATTAGCTCCCCTAAAAGTAACAGATAAACCTCAGTAGAAAACCGTCCCTCCTCCTGTCGTTTCATGACATCATTGGACATTTCTTTAGAGGTGGGCTGTTCCCAGAGATGAGCTCTAAAAAAAAAGCTTCCCTGATCCCTGGTCCGGAAGGAGTCCAGGACTTAGCGTCTGCTTGTGCCGTTCAGCTGTGTCAAGCTTAGTGATCTGACAAGTAAAATACAGCCCTGGCACAAACAAGCTTGAATATGGCAACTGCCATGATGTAACTGAACAGGAAAGAGTCTTTTTTTAACATCACATACTTTCCACGAATAGAGAACAAAATAATGTCAGAAAGTGGACAAATATATGTGCATAGGATTACTTGACGGATACAGTTTTTAAGCCTTGATTCGTATGATTTTATCATTGTCTAGCAATAAACAAAACTTCATATCAAACTTTAAAATGTATTTCATTATATCTTTGCAAGTAATGAAGCCTTGCACTTTAGCAAGTGAGTCAGATTTTAATTCAGCAACCGATCTTACATGAAGGATAACTCACCAGACTGATTCAACATGTGTGGTTTGTGTTCCTTGAAAGATTGAGTAAAAGAGACATACATTTACAGTACATACTGTACATTTGTTATTGTCAATAGCCCTAATAGCTGGTCGTCACAGAGATCACGCACAGAAAAAAACATGTTAATGTGTGTTTACTAATTTCAACTATTATGTTTTTATTTGTAACTTAATTTTTAAACCCATGTTTAATTTTGATAATTGAAACATATGTAACCGAGTGCAGAAATGAACGTGAGTAATCTTACCTGATACTGATATTACAATACGCAGTCTTAACAGTTTACGTGATCTGACCTTCGTTTGCCCCGCAGGCAGGAATATACACCGGTTTCCCCAGCTCATCTGGACCCGCTGTTTCCACACGGACGCCGGATTGAGGATTACGTGGAGCATTTCATCGACATCAGCCACCACATTAAAGCGGTTCCCAAACCGCAAAGGAGGGGTTTTAAGCCTGTTTCACACTGTGGCAACCCATATAAAGCACTGTTGGTCCCGGTTTTACAGCCAGAGAGGCTGTTTCAAGCTCTGTCAGTGCCAGTTATACAGCCAGGAGTGCTTTATAATATCCAGTCTGTCCCGGTTATGCAGTCAATCAAGCCACTGAAGGTCTTCGCGGTTTCTAGCCCGCATGTAATGGGTCTCAACCCTGTAGCACGCAACGAGGAGCAGTGTATTGTCCTGTCTGTTCCGATCACGCAGCCTGAGGAGCTGCAGAAGGTCCTCGCAGTTCCAAGCCCGCACGTAAAGGATCTCAACCCCATAGAACGGTATGAGGAGCCGTTCTCAGAAATGTTGGTAAGCGATTTGGGTTCATCGTGGCCGGATCCGCCAGACTTGGTCTGTGATCAGGATTCTAAGTGTCCGGATCTGCCAGACTCTGACTGTGATCCCGACCCTGAATGGCCGGATCCGCCAGATCCAGTCTGTGATCCTGATCCTGAATGGCCGGATCCCCCAGACGCTGTCTGCGATCCTGAACCCAAATGGCCGGATCCGCCAGACCAAGTCTGTGATCCAGGTCCACAATCTCCTGAGCTCGGTAAGGATAGTGAGGTTCCATGGCCCAGGCCGTCAGAGCCTGTATATGACTCAGAGAGTCCATCGGGTCCGCCAATGGCTGCACCTCCTCTGGAGATGTCGGTGTCAACCACAGTGTCTCAGTGTCAGTGGTGGCTGCTCAAACCCTGGAGGCCTCTGAGTCGCCATCCGGTGGGCCAAAGAGGGGAATTCTCACTATCGGTTCAGGCACTGAGGGCGCAAAGTCAATCTATTCTACCCAGGAGAGCGTTTTCACTGTCTGTCTGGTCTCAAAGGGCGTATGCACTTCCTGTCATGTCTCAAAGGGTGTACTTGGTTCCTGTCTGGTCTCGGTGGGCGTATTCACGGTTGGAAGGGCGTTCGAGGGCGCAATATTGGCCTGTCGGCCCCAAGAGGGCTTCGCCACTGTCTGGCCGAACCCATGGGACCCTGCTGCCATCTCACCACCTGATCCACCCTGGAAGGCTTCCCCGCCACCTGCTCCGCCCAGGAGGTCATCACCACCGTCTGTTCCGCCCTGGATGATGTCTCCACCGCCTGCTCCGCCCGGTGGGCTTCTCCACCACCTGCTCCGCCCAGGAGGAAGTCTCCGCCACCTGCTCCACCCCGGTGGGCTTCTCTAGAAGCCTCTTCCTTAAGGGGGGGCTATGTCACGCCCAGCTGGAGCTGCCACCTAAAGAGTGTTGATGGCACTCCAGCCCTCTAAAAACTCTGTTTTTATGTCTGTTTCCACTTTCGGACTCCAGTATGCACCTCTCCCCCACAGCTGTTGCTTGTCAGATTCAATCATTCAATCAGTACCACCTGTAAAAATACCAGTCTGTTTGTCTGTCTCATTGCTCATCATTGTGGATGTAAACTGTTTTTCCGGGGAAACTGTTATTCTTCAGCTGCTCAGTCACATTTTTATGAATCCTGCAAACACTAAGAGAATGGTCTGGGGCTTTTAAACACAGGATAATCAAGGGACAACATTACGTGACACACCTGAACACAAATGAACAATCATTGGGAGACAGACAATGAGTCATGGAATACATGGGGAAGGAAAACAACAAAAACAGGGCAGAACAGGTCCATATCCCAGGAAGAAATATTATTACAGTTTTAAATAACTGTTTAGTATGTGAATATATAGTAAAAGTGATTAAGTGAAGTGTAATATACAGTAAAAAATGTATAATGGAGGCTTCCAGGCCTTCCCCTCCACACCACCAGAGAGACACCTCACCGGAGTTTTAACGGGCCCATTTTAACCCTATTTCCCAGCCACCACACACCGGGCACTGATCATGTTCATGGGCGATTCTTCAACTACGGGCACTTTTGGCCTTGTGAACTTGAGGAGAAAAGAAGTGTTCAAATCAAAATTGTCAAAGTCTAATAGGTTAGTATAACTAGTCTAGTTTGATGATCCATAAGAGAACGCACTAATTTTACAAGACAAATT
>JAUCMT010000068.1:6399466-6423798 GCA_032357475.1 Enteromius thamalakanensis
TGTATTGTCAACCTTGTAATAGGGTATGTGCAATATTTTTAGGATACACTTTATTTTAAGTGTTCTTGTGTAATTATACATGTAATTAATGAGTAATATAAATTAATTAATGTACTTACTACATGGTTTGGGGATGGAATAGGGTTTGTTCTGAGGGTTACTTTTATTATGCATAATTCATTGTTATTATACTAGTAAGTACATGTAACATGTATCAAGGACACATTATTATTTTACACGCTTTTGTAAAATCAACTCTTAAGTACACCCTCCATGAACATTTATCTTGTACAGTTTCGTACATATACTGTTTATTTTGCAATATCTCATAAAAATATTTGAAAAATCATAGTTAATCAAGACAACACTGTAAAAGCAGTCTGTATATTACACCACCATTTAAAAATTACGATAAAAAAGCGGCATTTTGAAAACACAATTTAACAATTTATTCTTACTGACTTTTGAACAGCATGTCAAAAAAATATAAGATCATCTGTACCTTTCATTTTAAAGAGATCTAATCTCAATGTGAATTACTTGTAAATCTTACAATGCATCATTTCTTACAGGACATTGTACTGTGCTAAAGGGAACTATGACTTTGGCATTTCTCGTGTCATAAAAAGCCTTGAGCCATACAATAAAAAGGTAATCAATATTTAATTAAATATTTTTTAATAGTCATTTTCTGTTGAGTTGAGACAGTACATTAACTTTTTATATTCCTTACTTACTGTATTTATCTTAGTCCTGGTCTGATACAGTTATGTATGTATCAACATGTTATTTTTGTGTATCCACAAATATCCACTGGAGAGGTTTCCAGCTGCATAAACAGTGTTACACAAGAACCTCAGCATTCTTGATCTTACGATACTGTAGCAGATGTACAGCACTGGATTGCTACTGCAATTCCTTTTAGTCAGATGTTTGCTAAAATGATTCTAATGTGATATTATGTAGTAATTGTGCTTAACATGACACTGACATATCCTATGTTATTAGCTCGGAACAGACACATGGTTCTACGCTAAGAGGTGTTTTCTCTCACTGCTGGAAAACATGGCCAAGCACATGATCATGCTCAGGGATTCGGTGGTGCAAGAGTGCATTCAGTTCCTTGAACACTGTGAATGTAAGTACATCCTCTAAAAAAAGTGGTTTGATCCCACTGATGGCACCTCTAAAACAGCCACTGTATCATGTTTCATATGTAGCAGAACTGTGTTAATGCAGAGCTCTAATCCTCCAGTAATTCGCAAAGTATTAAAATCTAATCCAGTGATTACTAGTTCACTGTTGTTTTGATTGTTTAATTCAGTGGGGACGAAGTGCTGGTTTTTGAAAGATGAGACACTAATTAATTTTTAATCCTGAGATTCTCCATGGGACTAATTACTTTTTTATACCCTCCCCTCTAGTGTACGGAAAAGATGTGCCTGCCATCATAGAGCAGCCTCTGGAGGAGGACCGCATGCACATTGGCAAGAACACCGTCACGTATGAATCACGCCTGATAAAAGCTCTCTTCTATGAAGTCACAGGCTGGAATGAGTAATCATCAAACAATCATATAGCTATATCAGAACAAAAATAATCACCAAAGACCACAATTTACTGGCTGGCGCTTTACACTGATTTTATAGATGGATGGAAGTCTACTAATAAGACGTGGCTATTTTCTAAGCAGCTTTGGAGAGATCGTACTGTTTCTGGACTAAATTCAAACATGCATTTTTAAGCATGCATTCTCTATAATAATAAACCCACAGGGGTCCTTTCCCTCCAAACATGAAAGCTTAAACTTAAAACAAGGAAATATTCACCAACAAAGGGCATTTTGTTAATTTAAACTAACCTCTGTTTCCATTAAAATGATAAAACATGCACAATCATTAAAATGGTATACTTTAGTTATTTTTCATCAGAATAAAAAATTTATCATAAAACTGTATGTTTTATTTATTTGATATAAAGTATAAATTTTCTTGGTTTTAAAAAAACATTTGCCTTTCTATTTATTTTCTTTTAATCATGTTGTTTTCACCTACAGTACATAGCATTAAATCTACTGCACTTTCACAAAACATTATTATAGAGGAAAGAATAAATATCTGTAAAGCCTGATAAAGAAGGAAACTGAGTTCTGCAACCATTATCTTAGGAAGCATATCCCTTACATGAAGGGTCTCTTCGTTATGTCCTGCTCTGAAAGGTAATAGTTGAGAAAACCTCCTAATGCACTCACTGCAACTCCTGTCATATGACTTGAGCAGCCATCTATAAAAAGAATCACATTGATATTAGTAAATATTAATATTAAAACAGTATAATCATGTGATATTAACTAATAGTTTTTTTTGTTAGCAGCTGTAACATAAAGGAATAGTTCACTCAAAAAAGTAAAATTTGATTCACCCTCAGGCAATCCAAAATGTAGATAAGTTTGTTTTTGCTATATCATTTGCTCATCAGTGGATCCTCTGCAGTGAATGGGTGCCGTCAGAATGAGAGCCCAAAGAGCTGATAAAATTCAACTGTTCATTTCATGAGATGTTAATTGATGGGACTGGAGTGGTGAGAATTATTTGTGGATTATTTTTTAGGAGCTGTTTGGACTCTTATTTTGACGGTACCCATTTACTGCAGAGGATAGATTGGTAAGCAGGTAATTGGATGGCTTGAGGGTAAACAACTTTTCAGCAAATGTTCTTATTTGGGTGAGCTATTGTTTAAAGAGCAAACAAACACCTGTCAGTGTTTTTTCTCTTCTTTTCACCCGTTTGTGGGGTGCATCCAAGAATTCCTCAAAGATCTGGGAGATGTCCTCTAAGGGGGAAAACAATATGAAACATACAGAGTAAAAATGTGATTCACACCTGTATAGCTCAATGATTTTATTTAATATCAGTTGATAAACATTAGGATATGATAACTCACCCTCTTTGCCAAAACAGCCTGCTTCTTGATCTTGCCATGTTAGAATAGACTGTAACCAATCCAGTTTATAGAAGTCTGAGAATCCCACTAAACCACATAAAAGAACTGCAAAATAAATAATTCAGTTAAAAAAGATACAGTAAGTGGATGTTATCTCACAACAAAATTTCCAGATAATTTATGTATAACCACAGCTTATACTAACTGTTTTCTATAAAAATGTCCTGCATTTGGCCAGTAATAGCATTCTTTGAAATATCCTGGTTGCTTTTTATCATGTTGGAGCAGAAGATTCTCTTATAATGTTCCACAGTAATGTTGACACGAGACAATCTCAGGTCCCCCTTCAGCATCCTGGAGCACCCTTTCTGAGGACACAAGTGTCAGAGTGAATCCACACAGATTTACTTCAGGGCAAATAAGAAAATCTAAATCTTTCTCTACTTAAAAAAAGAAACAGTCAATTTCTAATACTACAGTAAAGATAGTTAAGATGCCTTACCATCGTTCCTATCATGAAGTACAGTAGCTGGTGGGACAAGGAATAGTGCTGACATCCAAATTGTGTCATCGTGTCTCTGCAAGACTTAGTCACAATACATGGGGTTCCATTGTCTTTCCTTGCGATGAAATAACAGTTGTGGTATTGACTGATTTTTATCATTTTTGATACTATTTTTTCTTTTACTTTAATCTTCTTACCATGTTCCCAGGAGGAGAGTCATACACTTGTCACTCAGCTGCTCATCATAGCACTCCATAGACCTCACTGAGGTATAAACAAGTGAAGGATCTGTGGAGCTCCAATCTGCAGGCAGGGACCAGAAGGAGCTGTCCAAAATGGGCTCAAACTCTGTAGGAGAAAAAGCTCTTGTTTTCTGTGCCATTATTAGACTAGACTGTTTAGAATAGAACTTTCCCCCAAAGAGCTTTACCTTTGAAGTATTTGGGGTCTGTCTCCTGAAGAGCACTGATGGCAGTAGAAAGGCTCTTGTTCAGTCTCTTCAACATAGAAACAGCAGCTGCGCGCTGAGAGAGACTCAGAAAATCTGAATGCGGCCAAGTTCGTGTTGCCTCCTGCAGCTGCGCTGAGTTATATAAGCAGATAAAAAGCCTACTAGTGAACCACTGATGGGACTGTTTACTTCAGAAGTTCAGCTTGGTGCATTCTGGGGGCGTTTGAGCCCCCAAATTAAGTAGCCTATTTGGTCATCCAAAAATAAGTCAAAACCATACTTTAAAAAAAAATAGATTTGTTCGCTTTCAGTCATCTTCAAACATCCATTTCAGACAACTTTTTAGCCATCAGAACAGTTATCCCACATGACAAGTTCTGTCAGAGTGCACTAAATATTAATCATTCACGCTTAACTGATGTAATCAATAGTGCAGTCCGGTCTTATAAAAACGAGAATTCGTGGTACTAATACTCAAAAAAATGACTTGCCGTATGTATGACACGCACGTGTTTAGCGTGCATATAATACGCAGTTTACGCGTACTTATGATACGCATCTACCCCATAACCCTAAACTTTCCCATCGTGTAGCATAAACACGCCAAAGTCCATTGTTGCTTATACACCACGAGTTTTCGTTTTTATTACTAATTATACGCACATTCACGAGATCGGGTAGAACAGTGCGTTGCTTGCTCGAGCACTTGCAGTTTTATTATCGGAAGATAACGACAAAATTATTATTCTTTCATTTAATTTACATAGGCCTATTACAAACGTAATTACAAAAACACTTAAGTGTTTTGTTTTTAAATCGTCTTTAAAATAAATGATATGTAACTAATATTGATTCGCGCGAGGAGAGTGATTTTACAAGAGTCTCTTGAAGAGTTACATGCGTGAAAAAATACCGCACATTGGTGATCAGTATAAAGTTTAAACAATGTTCATAACTCAAACAGAAGCCCAGACAAAGTGATATAAAAAAACAAGCTGTAAAATAATGGCTTACCTTGAAGTATTAGGTATCCAACAACACCGTCCAGGTTGATGTTTCTTCCCTGCATGTCAAAGTATGTGATTCCTTTGGATAAACTTATAAGTATGTTATCAATGACATCCTGATTTGATAAATCAGTTGTAAACGAGAGAACAAGAATCATAAGGAAAGGATACCACATTTTAAGAGCTCTTGAGAATACAAAATAAACGGTGGAAAATGGTTAATGTGCGAGTGGTCTGTCCAGCTTTTTTTTCTTATTTTGAAGGCGAAGCTGTTTGTCATAGCAAACCCATCACGTGGCTCAGGTCCGCTGCTTTGACTACGGTCACGCCATCTGCGCTGAAAGACTGCTTGCGCGTCTAAGTGGCGTTGCTTGGTAGTGATGATGTCCGTCAAGCTTTTTAATTGCATTAAATCTATTAAGTTTTCAATAAAACATTTGCAATGGGCTCGTTTCTGTGAAATGGTCTATGCATGTTTTGGACACTTGGTGTTGGTACGATATAGCCTTCATATAATAATTAAAAAATAATAATATTTAAATATATATATATTTTTTTGCTGTTTTGTTCTTTAGTAATTGCATGCCTAGGATCAATATTTTCTACCTCACTCTGCAGACATAAAAAACACAAAAATAATGAAAAAATGAAATGTTTCCGTAAGCTTCAAAACATTCTTGTTCTTTATCTCATACCACTAAGGTAATTTTAAAAATTAAAATAATAAATACAAATATCTGTGGAGTGAGGCTGTAAACATTATTGATCCTGACTTTGGCATGCAATTATTAAAGAATGAAACAGTAAAGCAACATAAAAATTAACACAGCTGTATTTGGGAAAATGAACAAGAATTTGCAGAAAAACTAAAGCTTAATGATTTTAAAAAAAATAGCAACACTAGGTGTCTCAGGCCAAAACGTGGATAAAACAATTTAACAATTATGAAGAATTTAATTAACCTATTATTGTTGGTTTCAGTTTGATTTCGAGGTTTCGTGGCCATTGTCACTACACTACCGCACAATGCCATGTAGACGCGCAACAAATCTTTCGGCGCAGATGGCGTGACTGCAGTGCTCCAGGGTAGTACACTCTGGGATACCACATTTTGAATATTATTGCTTTTGCTGGAAAACATTAAAACAATATGTTGTGAGTGGGATTGGTCCTCTTTCCTTTGACAGTTTAAATTCCAGGTTTCTTTCTTTCTTTCTTTCGAAAAAAGCTGGTAAAAATCTGTTATTGTAGCTGATCTTTCTCTGTTGAAGATCAGTGGAATTATCATTATTAGTAGTAGTAGTAATAAGAAGAACAATAATAATAAAAACAAAAACAAGTTGTTATTGTTATTATAATATATATTAAATATTATTATAATATATTATATAAACAGGCTATAGTGATATCGTAGTAATTAGTATTAGTAGTAATTAGCTATATCTGAAATTAAATTGTTCTAAATAGAATTACAGAATTCTCTTAAAAAAATATTCGGATTAGATGTTTAATGTATTTCTTAGTGGTCAAAGCATAATTTATGAAAAGATTTACATCAAAATTATTTCAAATGTGACAACTGAAATGCTCATTAACTCATAAACTTGTGTATTATGTATTCGCCAGTGGTTCGTGTCTCTTTAAATTTCCTGCCCTACATTCAGCCACGTCATAACCAGGAAAACACAATGGCGGATGCCAATGCGGCAGTAGCTGTAGTGACAGTTTCATTGGTTATTTTAGGACTTTTATCGGGGTTAAGCTTGTCGTGGGCTCTTCTACCAGTCGCTGTAGTGGTGCTTATTTTTGTACTAGCCAGTGGATTAAAGGGGCGAGATGAACTTGCACATCTGAACGTTTGCGTGTTGGTGCTGGGAGATATAGGGCGCAGTCCTCGCATGCAGTATCATGCGCTCTCTCTCAGCAGACATGGATACAATGTCACCATAATTGGCTTTCTTGGTATACACATTTTAACGCATGCACTTTTAAATTGCGCCACATATTTTGCTTTTTATGCATGGTGTCAAATCTCCCCCTATGATTGAATGCAAGGCTTGCTAATAAATACTTACAAATGCAGGTCACAGGGCTAGTTTGTATACTTTTTAACACTGGCATGTTGCTCACATAGGCACTAAACCTCATCAAGACATTCTTGAGGATGACAGGATAGACATACTTCCCATTTCAGAACTAAAGGGGCTTACAGGTAACAAACATACACAGAAAGAAAAGTCCATGCACATTCATTGTAATATAAAGAATGTCAAATACATTTTGCCTTTCAGTTGGCCCCAGAATTTTCAGGTATGCTTCGAAGGTGATATTCCAGACTTTCCAGCTGTTCTACGTGTTGATGAAGATTGAGGACCAGGGCTATATCCTTATGCAGGTATCTCTCTGGTCATTTCTGTATGTAATCATGTCTTAAAAGTGAAATTCTAAGTCACACATTCTGTAGAATCCTCCTGGATTGCCAGCTATAGCAGTGGCATGGATGGCAAGCCGTTTCAGGGGAAACCAGTTCATCATAGACTGGCACAACTACGGATACACCATAATGGGTCTTACTCATGGGCAGAATAATTTCATCGTTAAGCTAGCAAAATGGTAAGTACCATTTTTTTTAAGTATCTCGCTAGGACAGTGTTTTGAGGTGTATTTGGGAATCATCTGAACTGTGCTTGGTGATGTTGGCAGGTACGAGAAGCTCTTTGGATGTTTCTCGGATCATAACTTATGTGTCACTAATGCAATGAGAGAAGATCTTCAGAAAAACTGGAATATTGAGTATGTTCATTTAGAATTTTTTTTATAATTTTTATATACTTTTAAAAATAAATAAGTATAATAACAATAACAGTGAAACAGTTTACTTTTAAGACAAGCCAGTTAATCAATTTTGCAA
Organism: Enteromius thamalakanensis; assembly: GCA_032357475.1. Taxonomy (NCBI): domain Eukaryota; kingdom Metazoa; phylum Chordata; class Actinopteri; order Cypriniformes; family Cyprinidae; genus Enteromius; species Enteromius thamalakanensis. The sequence goes on from JAUCMT010000068.1 coordinate 6,407,284, forward strand.
TTGTAGGGCAACCACATTATACGACAAGCCACCCCCGATATTTAGAGAAACGCCTCTGAAACTTCAGCATGAGCTGTTTATCAGATTGGGCAGTGCTTATTTACCATTTAGGCCTAGGTAAGTATTTTCCACTTCCTTGGTATTATGCATATAGTGTTATGAAAGTGTTTTTGAAAACGATAATAGCTTTTCACAATTTACACTTTGGTATCTTTTAAATGCTTGACATATGTCTTTGTTATTTCTTAGTCCTGATGTCACTAAGGAGTACATGGAACTGACAGCCTTCACAGAGCGCAATACTCTGACAGGTGCTGTGACGCGCTCTGCTGGACGACCTGCTCTGCTTATCAGCAGCACCAGCTGGACTGGTCAGTGCCATCTACACTGAGCTATAGAGATGTTATCAGCCTTTTTTGTTTAAAATTATTAACTTTTCATTATGTATGTTTTTATGTGCAGAGGATGAAGATTTCTCAATTCTTTTACAAGCTCTTGAAGGTTACTATTATTGTTTTCTCTCTCTCTTTTTTTGTTTGGGGTCAGGAAGATCCAGAAGAGGATGGGTTTGGGGGGTTAATAAATATATTTGGCAAAGATGCATTAAATTTACCAAAATACACAAAAAGTAAAATACAATGTTTTAGTTAAAATAAAAAAAAGTGTGTATCACACTCTTTTCTGTAATTTGTGGTTGGATATTTATGTATTGAAACCTATTAGACTATACATTCTCTAACTTTATTTATTTCCTTCTGTCTCCAATAGAGTATGAGAAGTTTGTTGAGGCAGGGCACAGACTTCCGTCATTGGTCTGTGTAATTACAGGTAGACCGTGATGTCTAATATACATAAATGTCCATAAAATCATCTGTGGATCAACACTTGCGTGTTTTGCAAAAACTGCAATATATTAATACAGGTAAAGGTCCTCAGAAGGAGTATTACAAGAAGCTGATTGACTCTAAAGAATTACAACATATCAAGATTTGCACTCCATGGCTGGAAGCAGAGGATTATCCAATTTTACTTGGTGAGAGGATCTCATAATTAATGCCATTATATATGTTATAGACTAGTGCCTTGCCCTAAAACATGTATTTACACGAGTATGTTTTTGACACAGGTTCTGCTGATCTTGGGGTCTGCTTGCACAAATCCTCCAGTGGTCTTGACCTTCCAATGAAAGTCGTTGACATGTTTGGATGTTGTCTACCAGTCTGTGCCATACACTTTCAGTGGTAAGACTGTGAAACTGGTCTTTTATAGAAGCTGTAGGTTATGTTAGGTGTCATCTCCTCATTAATCTGTATCTTGTTAGCTTGCATGAACTGGTGAAACATGAAGGAAATGGGCTTATTTTCAAAGACTACAAGGAGCTTTCTGGACAATTAAAGGTAAGATATAGGTTAATTAAAAAAAGTGCTATATTTGACTCAACATTCAAAAATCAAGATTGTTTCTTAAAGGTGCTGTATGTAACTTTCCATATTAGATAACATGCTAATTTTTTACAATATGAAAATGTTCCGTATTTTTGTTTTGGTCTGATTCCACCCACTGACAGTTTAACCAATAGTATTTATTAACACCCCGGGTTGCCAGTTATAGGAGAAAACACTCTATTGCACTGTGTCAGAGATGGCAGATTCTACCCGACTGAAAAGGCTCTATGATTAGAAGCATATTAAAATGCAGATAAATCAACGTAAGGCTCATTGCCCTCCATTGTCACTTCCTGTTGTCCATCCTTAATCTGGCAACCGGTGTAAGCATGAATTCGGACTGCAGCAGCTATTTCAATGCTTATCAATTTTCTAACTTATCAATACTGCATACTGTGCCTTTAAAGATAATTGCTAATATTACATGCTTAGTGCTAATTCTGTTATCTCTGTAGCTTCTGTTTTCAGACTTCCCTAGTGATCAGGGGAAGCTGGGCAACTTCAGGAAGAATCTAAGGGAAAGCGGGCAGCAGCGCTGGGATGAGAATTGGGCCCAAAATGTCCTGCCACTTATTAAAGAGCACTGCGATTAATGCTTTATGTAACATTCTCTTAAATCCTTTGACTCGCATTCATTGGAAAGTTACTGTCAGGTATTTGCACAGGGTACTTATTTTTAAGCGAACTGTCCCCACAACGGGACAATCAGCATTCCAGCAATGCACTTGGGAAAGACTTGAATATGAGAATAAAAAGCACACTATCTTTGTAAATATGTAAATAAATACTTTATTACAAAGAGATCGTTTTGTCATACATATATTTTGATCATTTCTATAGTAGAGGCTCGGTTGTATGGAAACACTTGAGGGACAGTATCTTTCATGACAATGTGTCTCAGTCCAGCCATTTCTGTAAATAAAGGAAACATTTCATTCGTTGTGGGGAATCAGGATTAAGAAAACATTTCACATCAATAGAATAGAATGTTATGAACAATATGAAACCTACCTAATTCTTTCTTAAAGCAGTCATATGTCTGTGGGTTGCGTATGGTGGATGCAATGTAAACATCAGGATGTTTCTCTTGAACTTTGCCGTTCAGAAGCCTGCTCAGCAGTCTCACCAAACAAGCAATTATATCAGGATCATACACCACATCTGTTTTTTAAAAACAACGGTAATGTTACTCAAAACTTCTTAAACGTCATATTTTCATGTGATCAGATTTAGAGATCTTTTAATCAATGAATGAAAATAAATCGCATATGAAACTATAACGTGTGTGTGTTCCTGCAAATACTCCCGGGTTTTGTGTCACCTGCGGCAATGATGGTGTTGGCCTGGATTCTTTGCAGCTGCTCATCAGACACATTTTCCCAGTCCAGTTCCTCCATGCACACTGACGCACTGTTGCTGTCACAGTTAGTCAAGCAGTTTGTGATGTTGTCGTTCAGCCTCTGAAGGACAGTTTGATGGCAGTCACTAAAGATGTATTTGGTTGGGCTGGATGACCGACACACTACAATGCCAGTAAGTCCAATTCCGCTGCCCAGCTCTAGCACTGTCCTGCATGCACAACACAGAGGTGATGAACAGTCTGCACTTAAAGTTGCGTGCAAATGGAATAAGTCCAACAATTAACTAAATAGAGAAAGCCATTTCAATTAATCCTGCAAGTAGCTGCAGTCATTTTTTGATTAAACATTTGTAGTAATTACTAAATCAATTATGAAGCAAGTCATTTATTTGCCTTTTGTCTAAATTGGCTTATTTGATTAAAAGACAGTGTATCTTAAATATGTCTTAAATAATTTTATAAACAATAATCAAAACCAAAATGGCATGGAGCAGTGAGCTGTCAGATTCACTTGTTTTTGAAGATGTGTGCATTCTCCAAAGCCCATTCAGACAGATACAGGGCAGCCTCCCAGGTGACCAGACCTGTGGTTCCTTGGGAGATGACAGCCACGCTCTCTGCTAGACTAACAGCTTCTCCTGTTGGCTGAGATTTGACACTTCCTGAGATTATGTTTTGTTATGAGGTACACATATCTTTAAGGTCCGGTGCTAGTGTGCTCAGACTCACCAGTAAATAGGTTTTGTAGCACATGTCCTCCTTCTGTGCACACATGACCTCTCCGAGTGCTTCATACAGTACATCCAGAGGTTCAGCAGCCAACATCTCATGCTACAACAATGAGCCTCCATGAGAATATGCATTACCTCAAAATGTTCAGGGAAAAATTGTTTGTAATGACACTGAACCAACCTTTTTTAGCAATTCTGTCAGAAAGCGTCTTCTGTATTTCAAAGAGGGGGGATTCTTGAGGCAAACGGGATGTAAACATGTCTACCAAAGAAAAGAAAAAAAAACTTTTATGCAATAAATAATTAATTCATTTTCATAACAACTTGTTTACCTTCTGAAGAATCTCCACTATGATGTCTGAAGTTGTTGTGGTCATAATTTCTCTCTCTAAAGACTGCAAAAATATATAAACATTAACTGTTAATTTGGCTTCCTGAAAACCCAAACCAAATAACAGAAAGAAGGTAAGGTAAGTTCTACTTACATCCCACGGGAATGTATTTAAAAGACTCATAGCGAAGAAGTTGACTTGAAAGGTGTGTATGATGTCCTTTCTTGTTTTGTGGCTCATTCCTTCCTCTTCTTTACCTGCCATTGGACGTGTGTTATTCATGCAAGTCTGCGTGCTTGATGCTCTTACTCTTACTCTTACGGAAGACGCATGTGTGAATGCCATGGTGAATTTCTTCGTGTGTGTGTGTCAGTGCACATATGTTGTGGTTGCAGCGCCATCTGCCGGAATGGTTGTCTTTAGCGTCAAGCCGCGCCCAGCCACACACAATAATTTCGCTAAGATTTGTTGTGCGTTCTAAAAGTACTCTCTATTTAATTTAAACAAACAAACAAACAAACAATCAACGCTACCACCGTGTTTAAATCATTGGAGAATATGTTTGACATATCTGGAAACAAACTGTATAAGTGTACTGCGTAGACTAGCCCGAAGTTAGTTATCTATCTATTTCTTCCACAAGACTGGCCATAACCTTTTTTAAAACATAAAAACGTAAATCATTCTTATTTGAATCCGAAGAGTAGGACTGATTATCATTCGGTTAACTGCTAAGTGGCCCCGTGTATCATGTTCAATTCGATTTTACCAGGGCCCCAGAAACCCTTGGGCGTGGCGTGGGCGTGGTTTGGAAGATTGCAGGATGCAGGGAGACTGCTGCTCTCCTCCTCCTGGCCGAGCGTCTTGATGATGATAATGAAGTGCATGCAGCTAGCCTATTATTTGCGGTTGCTGCTGCCAAAACATATTGCCTGTGTATTACTGAATAAATAACTTATTTTCTCACATGACAAAAACCGAGATCCTAGCTGTTTACCAGTTCATCCTCGATTTCGCTTTGTATGAGAACAATGCATATTATAACGTTAGCCAATACTAGAAGACACATTTAAAAAAAAATAAAAAGATTAAACTATTATCTGTAAAATGTACTTTATATTAAGCCGACGGGTTTCCCTTTTATATTGCACAGTCTGAAGTTCTCACTTCTCAAATAATTATCCGGAGTTTGCGCATAGTTGGCCGTCTTGTGACTATCTTAAGACACATCCTGGAGCCCTGTACAAATATTTTGCTGTTACCAAGACATAACTTACGTAGACATAGAAGAGGGGGAAGAAGAAACTGTTCAATGCGTTGAAATGCTTATTTGTATTAATAAGCAAACTGCATTGTGGTGTTAAAATGCTCGTCAGTTTCACAAAGCAGTGCAAATTGGCAGTACCACACCCTCGTGTCACCAGCTCCAAAATACTGAGTATTCCAGCACCCAGACCACAAATACATCACCTCTCAGACCAACTCATCATGACTTATTTTCGTGACATGCTCGGTATATTTTACAACGTGCTACATTTTTCAATCAATTTATAAGCATGTCAACTGTAATTACGCGTTTGATCGTGTTGTAAATTGTGGCCAATTATGTTTTAATAAAGCTTTAATAAGTAGATCAGTTATGCCCTACCAGCGTATAATTGCATTAATTATGTTCTGTTTGCAACGTACCCCAGCAATGATTGTGGTTATGGTCATTTGTTTGAATTCTTTTTTATAGCATATTACCAGGGCATGTCTAGAAATAGACTACATACAGTAACTCCACATGCCTTTTTGCTATTGGTCGAGATGGAGTAGGCAAAGAAACCCAATTGGACGAAATAAACATCAGTCAAAATCTGAACACTCCTCGTCCGCAGTGGACATAAGAAGCCCACCGCACAACGCAACTTTCTCCCAGACACTTCGTTTCACTTCACTGGCTCTCAAAGGAAGTCAAAATGAGCGTGAGTCATTTTAAAACGATATATTATTCTTTAGTTTTTTGTCAAGTAGAGTTTTTTAAGATTTGTTTGCAGTTAAGGCAGCATATGTTGGAATGTCTTTTCTATCTTAAGTCAGCACAAATAATATACTGCTCGTAGCAGCCGAGGTCTGGTGTTTATGTATTGTGATACTGTGCAGTAAGCTGTCTTTGGTGCGTTGCATAGTTATCATAGAATAAGCCCCCACGTGCATTGCGGATGGGTGTGACTTGCACATTATTTTGTGCGCTCACTCTAATGCTGTCGTGAATTCCATCATCCATTTCTGTCACAATGTTGTACTGATTACGTCCTTTTTTGTCTGGTAAGGTATTCAGAAGTATGTTAAAAAAAGCTATTCATAAATTGCATCTCAGGTGTCTCACGAAAAGGCAGAAACGTCTGGAAGTAGTTTGAAACAAACGTATTATTATTGTTTTCTTAAAAAAATAAGCAGTGAGACACGTTTGTGTAGTTATTATTATTTGAAAAAACTTTTCACAAACCAGTGACAGTGAGGAAACCTGGAATGCAGATTATATGATACACACACACACACACACACACAGTTCAAAGTTTTTTTTTTTTTTTTTACATTAAATCGACCAAAAGTGACAAGATTTTTGGCTATACTTTGTTAAAAAAATATATGTGCATATATGCATTTTAAATAACGTTCAATCAAATAAATCACAGTTTCCACATAATGGCACAACCATGTCCAGCTGTGTTAGTAATAAATGACTCTTTAGCACCAAATCAGCATATTAGAATGATTTCTGGTGGCTTATGAAGACTGGAGAGACAGAGGTTGGGTTTGTAGCCTTGGCTATTGTGTTTGCAATACACATAGTCTGTAACCCTTCAACATTTTAGGTCAGTTGTCTTACAGTGACATGTTCAGTCCCCTGGCATTTTTTGTAATGAAGCAAGACTGACCAATTCAAGTCCAACTATGGTCTGAAATCATACAGTACACAGGCGCATTGAGAAGGAGACCTTTAGCTCACTTTCTCTAAAGCTCAGCGAAAGCAGCATGACTCAGTCATTCGTATGCAGAACAACTGAACATCACTAGCTAACTTCCCTTTGCAGTGAAAATCAGCAGTTTAAAAGTCCAGAAAGAAGAGTTTTGTTCTGCAGCAGCTTCCGTCTGAGAGCTGGTTTACATTTACTAGCACCGACTAATGTGGAAAGAATTCACCTCTGCTACACATCTGTTCTTTCACATGCTGAAATGCCTTTTTCCTTCCTTTCCTCAACCTATCTCTCTTTCTGACCCTCCTTTCTCTCCACAATTCAGCCAGCTGTAGCCCATCTCTTTTGCCATCATTACAACAGTTATAAAAATCAGCAGCTGTGAATCACAAACGGAGGCCTTGTGTAAATTGATCTCGCAGCTGCCAACCCAACTTGGCTTCTAAACTCACACCAAATCTCTCAGAGATGGCACGGCCAGATCAAACGATTAAAAGAAAGCTTTTCTTGTATCCATCTTCTCAGAAAAAGGGTACAAAGCTGTCACAGTGGTGGTACCCTGAAGTACAAAAGCTAAATTTACCCCTAAAAGGTAGGTCTAAATTCTAGCACATTTGAAAGGTTACTGCTCCAGTGACCGTTTTGTACCTTTTTTTCAGACCGGACTCATGTAGTGGTTTTCCAGTAGAGCATTTGTGCCACATCTGTAGTTTGCCTTTCACCATCAGACTAGGATTTTCCTTTCAACGCATTGGAAAGTTTGACAGCATTGCTTTTGTGAGGCTGATTCTGTTCACTCCATCATTATAGCTATACAGTCTCTATTTGGCTTATAAGGAAAACCAGGCATAGCGCCCAGCCGTACAAGTCAAATTTAAGTGGAGACACATGTTCGGCTATTCATGCGAGTAGTGTATGAGATCTACAAAAAGAAAATCAGATTACAAATAAAGAGTAACTTCAGCTCTCTCTCTCTCTTTTGCTAACAGGGTATGCTTGTGCAGAATATGTCCTTCAAGATGGGACAGACCCTGACTGTTACAGGAGTCCCCAGTGCTGATTCCACAAAGTAAGTCTCTGCAAAGCAACATCTAAAGAATTCAGTACTTTATAAGCACAAGGAGTCTTATCTCCAATTTGCTCTGTTGCAGTTTTGCCTTTAACATTGGTCACAGTGCCGATAATGTCGCTCTTCACATGAACCCTCGTTTTGATGCCCATGGTGACCAGCAAACTATAGTGTGCAATTCATTTGAGGGCGGCAACTGGTGTGAGGAGCAGAGAGGGGACAGCTTTCCATTTAATCAGAACGAGGAGTTCCAGGCAAGACCTATATATATATATGTATATATCTTAATAAAACTGCTGTTTAAGCAGATGGTAATCATAATAAATGGGCTGTGGGTGAAATTTAATGGCCCTTGGCATTTCAATTTACATGTTATCTTTTTCCTTCCTTCAGATAAAAATCACTTTCACCAATGAGGAGTTCCTGGTGACTTTTTCTGATGGTTCTCAGATTAACTTCCCTAACCGTCAAGGTGCTGAGAAGTACAAATATATGAACTTTGACGGCGAGGTCAGGATCAGTGGGATTGAAATCAAGTAGACTAATCAACACTAAAATAATACTGTTGTATCCTAAATGCTGAATGATTCTACCTTAATTTTGTCACTTATCCAGCTCTGTCATCCCACAATTCTTACTTATTCAGTATCTCAACCACATTTGTATGCCAAATCAGTGTTTTCATTTAGCTGTGGCTAAACCACTAAACCACTAGAGGGAGCACAAGTATAATAAATTGCCATGAGCTTTAGCGGTACATGTAAACCCGTCTGAGGTTTCAATCTAGTGTTTCTCTACTACCTTTCTACAAACATCATGCTTTTACATCTGGTTTGTAACTAAAGCAAACTCACAAGCTATTGGCATATAAAATAAAACTGTTTTCTCAAATAAAACAAGGCCTCTTTATTTGTACATAAAGCACCCCTATTATGGGTTATAAAAGTTCATATTTTGAATGTTTTTGGAGTACCAAATGACAGGTTGACATGCACTTATGCATTTATTTTTACTTTGTTCAATGACTCCCAAACGATAAGTTCAATGATATATTTGTTTTTAAAGCTACAAAAGTGGCATATATATATATATATATATATATATATATATATACACATACCAATGTATATATACCAATGCCTCTATATATTATTATTGATATATAGAGGTATTTTTGTAGAGCAAGTATGCATAAATTGTTACATTTAAACAAGACTTCAATGAAGTCATAATACTCACTTTACATCAAACTGATGTGCAAGGCATTTTTTTATTTTTCGAAAAAGGTGATTGGCCCATTAACTTAGGGTGAAATTGACTCATTAACATAAAGCATCATTAAAAAAAAAAAACTTTAGCAGTGATTTGTTAAAAATGCATACTAGACTGACAGTACAGTTAAAATAAAATTATGTTATCAATAACTTTCCTATATTGTTTTGATTCAAGGTCAAAGGTTTTTTTTTTCATTTGTGAAAGAATATCTGTAATTTTCCATAAGATTCAACCTATACTGCAAATGCAATTAAAAATAAATTTTAAAGTAAAACAATGAACTGATATTTTTTTTTAGTTTTGGGAAAGTAAAGAAACCCTGGACCATTGCAAAAGAACTTGATGTGAGGTTTTGACAGGCGGCACACAAAGTCCTGAGCTTGAGAGAACAATCTTAAGACCACAGCAATGATCCATCCAGTGGCAATGAAATTCTACATCACCTTATCTTCCTTCAAAAGGAAAAGTCTATGCCCTGCATATTTCCTGTACTGCTAAAAAAAATCTTTTAAAATACACACTTCAGATCTCAACACCTCTTGGCTTTGTAGGTTTGGGGGATGAATAGCCAGCATAACTGCACAGAATATCTTATGTAAACTGCACATGCTGTATGCATCAAAATCAGTTTTGCCCTCTGGTAAACTGATCCGTATCTTGATTTTAAACTTTAAAGTGTTTTAAAGTGACTCTATATTGGCAAAGTCAATACACACGCACACACATTTTTTTTACACTGCAATAAAGTATTATTCTCTATTTTACTCTATAGGTACAGTAGAAAATAGTTATAACCGATCAGTGAAGTCAACAAGTGAATGTCCCAACTCAACTTGCTTCAGCCCTAAAGACGTCACTATCGGTATTGTGCAGCGATTGGTAGCTCTGCTGTTGTTTTTGTCTATAATTTGCCAGTGTTTTCTACATCTCTTTCAGCTGCTAAATGTTAAAAGATGATTCCCCCGATTTTTTTTTTCTTTTTTTTTTTAAGCTTCTTCTGCTGTTTGTCCCATAACCCCCCGCGCGAGCGAGCCTGACGCAGACCTTGACCTCCACTAGGCGCGCGTTTTGCATGATTCGAATCAAATTAACGATAAAGGAGCAAACTATTTGAGTTTTTAAGGTTTTATAACACAGCTATCAGTATTTTTTTATTTTCCATTATACGTCATTTGAAATGGGAACCTACTTCAACTTTACAAAATAGGCAACAAAATAAGAGGGATCAGGAACAAAATGGATTTGTCCATTGGCACCAAAAAAAGGGAGAAAACCAAAACCAAAGAGGCTTGTGCAAAATTTCAGTGGTAAGAGTTTTTCTAGCTAATATTAGCTTAGTTTATTAATGAATTAATGAATGAGGTAATTAATTGAATGCTTAAACTTAAAAATAGTTGTTTTGGTAAAAGATCTCTCTCTCTCTGAAACTTGCGCGCGCACACACACACACACACACACACACACACACACACACAGATTTAATTTGCTTGTTTGAGAATGTTTTACTGTGGTTACAGCCCAACAGTTTTCACCTGAGTTGCAAGTATTTGATCTTTAGATATCCTAGTGCTTTGTTTTGTTCAGGCACAGCACAGCTTTCAGTTTGTATCACTACACATTGTTTTTTGGAACTGATGAACCGTGACAGAAGAGTTCTCTTTCCATTCCTCGTATCCTTCAACAGAGCTGTAACGGACTCAGTGTCAGCTAGGCTACCTTCTGACAGGTATGAGAGGTAATGTTTTATGGCCTTAAGGTTTTACTTTTACATTATTGCATTTTGCAAATTATTTGATCTAAAAGGACACGGTGCGTTCAGTATACACAAGCGTGTACAGTAAGCGTGTATTCCTTGGGAACTGAACCCATGAGCTCAACATTAGTGCCACACTCTCTTTTTTGTTCTTGTGGTCATGTTGAATGGAAATGCCATTATTACCACTGCCTGTCACATACTAATATTATTTCTCTGCCTGTGATTAAATTACATATTTGGTTTTCCTCTAAAAGCAGAGCTGAGTAATTAGTATTAGATTATAATGATCATAATGGGTCAGCTAATGCCGCACAAACATTTTTTAAATGATTAATTCAGGAATGTGCATTTCTCTCGAAAGTGAACAGGACGGACAGTTCTGTCTCTGTGTTTGTATTTCCTTTGATCGCCTTGTTGTTCCACTGGATGTTAATTCATTGCCATGGAATGTCTTCTGTCATTGACTGGGTGCTTTTTAGGGCTCTGGTTTCCATGGAGAGCTGACATTCTGAGTGTTGAGAGTGGACATGCATAATCGGGAAGGACGGTCTGTACTGGGCATGTGCGTAGAGATGTGCAGTGGTTATTAGCATGTTTTAACATTCACAGAGGTCAGACGGTGGCATTTACCCTAAATCATCGTCTGCAGTGCCAGCCACAGCAAGGGGCAAGACAAGTGATTAGCTGCCTGCCTCTGTTATCACATAAATGAAATAAATTCACTCTTGTGTAAGAGATACTGTGATGTGCTACGCTTGAGGATTGCTTTGCTGTGGCAGTAAATGACTCTTTCCCAGAGTTATTTTTCAAGTATATTAACGAGGAAGTGTTCGCTCTGGAATAAGCTATATAATTCTGACCAGTTTATCAAAGCATATATATGATTGTACTAATTACTATAATTAACGAGCGGAAAATCAAGCTAATGGGGCAATCAGTAAGATGATTCCTTCATTTTACGCTCTTTTAACTGCTATGATAAATCAGATGGCAGATGTTTCCTTATTAGTTCCCTTTTGCTCTACTGCCTAAAAGCTGTGCAGAAAAAAAGGTTTGAAGCTGTAAATTAAAATTTTTACCTCTTTAACAAAATATGATTTTGAAAAACCACTAGATGCCACTACGATACCAAGAACATGCTGCTATTTCCATTAATGGTCTTGTCATCGTTTTACTGATCCTGGCATTTTGTATATACTCAGTCAATGTCAAGTCAAGTCTATACCTTTTCCTACAAAATCATAGACCTTAGTCTGGGTAGATACCATATTAGGTTTTGTGCAGATAAAAAAGAAGTCAAGTTTTTTACAAAGCCATGCACTGTATCAAGGTCCTATGTCCCCATCTAATTTTCAAAATTCACAAATTTGAAACTTTTGTTTTAGAAAAAATGTTTTACTATTAAAACAATTCACTGAGCACAGTGTACTTCTCACTGTACTACCCTCACTGTCTAGTTTTCCCATTCCTGACAAAAATTTAATGTTGTTATAGCCTCTCTGTACTATTTGCAAGCGCTCCATCGTATTCGCCGCCATCTGTCTGTGTCCTCATACTCTCCGTGGTTTCAACGGTGCTAAAGATATGGAAACTAAATTGTATTTTACAAGTATCAAATCATTCAACTTGCTCTTTCTCTTTGTCTGCTTCTTTCGTTTTCTCTCCCACAGTCAGGCAAAAAGACTGCATATGCATTATCCGTTTAAAGGGATGGAGTGACAGTGTCAGAATCCTGACAGGAAAAACAAATGGAATAAGTAACCGGTGTAGAGAAATGTGTTTAGTGGCAGTGAAAGAGTAAGGCGATAATGGGACCCATCCGTTACGTCGGTGCATGGGTGCAGGGCTGAGTCTAAGTGAGATGGATGACTGTGTGTTCAAACCCCACTGCAACTCGTAGGTCTGAGTCCTACACAGACCCTCTCACCCAGGTCTCTCAGAGAAGAGTGTGCCCTCGAGTCTATGAGGCTGTTATTGATATCTAAAAATGCATTTCTCAAAATAATATCCTGTCTCGTTTATCCATGTTCAAATCCTTAATAGTGATGACTGCTGTTTTAAGCAGGTGCTTAGGATTGAAGCCCAGACTCAGAGGACATCCAGACACCTGACTCGTGTTTCAGTGTATGCAGAGCGGGACTGCCTTTTGCCCTTGCATGGCTCTGATCAAAAGCCTGTAATCGACTCATTTATTCTAAGCAAAGCTGGGAGGCAGAAAGAAGCAAGTCCATGACCCGGTTGTAGCTGCTGGACGCTCTTACAGTGTTGGGATGGAGAGAGGAATTTTTCCTGGGTGGTGTTGCCGGAGGCTCCTAGCATGATGTGCTGCTTTGCTGGCTGATAGGAGAAGAGCTGCTTTTTTCAGTGATACGAGGGGTTATGTCCACAGTGATTAAGAGCTGCTGGCCTTTCTGGCTCTCCCCTCTCTCCTTGTGTTATCATCAACCTTTTTGTACGCTGCCGAATCTCTTGCTATTCCACCTTTTCCGGATCAAGTGCTCGCTTCCCTTTCTGCGTCTTCATATCGCAGTCCGTCTTTCACATGCCGCTGCACTCGGTCTCATCAGATCCTCTTACTCTCGTGTCACTAGACCTCGGTGGCTGTAATTTACTGCAATGTACTGTATGCCTGCGTCTGGCTACTAATTATATAATCTGATGTAAGATAATGCAACCTAATGAAAGTCTTTGGATTACGGCTAACAAAACAGCTTGTGCTAACAGGTGGGAAGACAAATGGGTCTCATTTGCAACTAAGCAAATACACAATGTTTTTTGGGTTTATATATATAATTCTGATTTGTTTGGTTGAATACATAGGTTTCCATGAAGTCTACAGTCTGTTTTGGTGAGAATTGAACTGCATTAAGAATTTATTATGTCTGGACTCTTGCTTGTGGAAATTTTGCTTGGCCTAAAACTACATGATTAGAAAATTAGTAAAAACAAGAAAGTCCCCGAACCCTGGGTATCACATTAAAGCTTAGACCTCTGGCTGGGGTTAGTTCACCCAATAAATGTCACAATTCTGTCTTAATAACTCACCCTCATGTTGTTCCAAACCTGTAAGACCTTTGTTTATCTTTAGAACACAATTCTTTATATTTTTAATGTAATCTGAGATATGGGAGTAGAAAGGAGTAGGGGTGGGCCGTGATTGATATGACCAAAATCTTTTATCACAATATTTATGCAGTCATTTGTATTTCAAAATGATGATATTACAGAACAACGTAGTTATTTTTGTTTTAAATATGATATTTAAGATAATTTCTTGTCCCAGTGCCAATATAAGAAGTAGACTATAGAAGAAAGAAAACTAATGCATGCATGTAATAATTTTGCATGTTTTGTTTCTTAGCAGTTTGTTTTCATTTAAGACCCAAATTACTGTTTTTATGAGGATACTTGCAAATGCAGGAAATTTGTCACATATCATTGAGTGTATTTAACCATTCAAAAACCTCAGTTCAATACTCCTGTGGTCTATGATCACCATCTTCACAAGTATGCACTTCTCTGACCTCATTCAGAAATGTCTATTTGACAGCATACAGCGAAACTTTTTTCACTGCTGATTGCATTTCAATAGTCTAAAATAACAATATGTCCTATAGGAAAGTGATAATATAGCCTATTTGACATCAGTAGTTCAACTGTAATTTTTGAAGCTACGAGAATATTTTTTTTGTGCACAAAGAAAACAAAAAATAACACATTTATTTGACAATTTCTTTTTTTTTCATGTCAGTGTTCGATGTGTGTTCACGAGAGCAGTGTCAATAACTAGCAGTGTCAAAAGCCTCATATATGTTAGCGTGTGCTCGGTCCGTGACGAGGCAGGTGTTCTTCATCTGTTTCCAGGGCAATGGTGATGATTCTTCGGGATGCCTATCACACCCCCTCGAAGGGAATGGTCCGGTACTTTCAGTGGCCGCTGGGGGTAGAAAAGGCAGTTTTAACATTAGCAGATTTAGTTCATCTTAAGGTACCTTACAGTATCCCTTGGTGAGATCGAGGGTTGAGATGTACTGGGCTCTTCCCAGCCGGTCCAGCAACTCATCCACCCGAGGCATGGGGTAGCCAAACCTCACCAGATAGGAAACCTCATTGAGTTGTCAGAAGTCATTGCAGGAAGCGGAGGGTGCCGTCAGGTTTTGGGACCATCACAACTGGGGTGGACCACGGGTGATGGTTCAGTTACCCAAGATCTTCAAGATCTTTTGTATTTCCTCCTCTATAGCCTGACGACGAGCGTCAGGGACGTCATCAGAGCCTCTTTTGGGCCTGTTGTGCATTGACCATGTGTTCCCGGATTAAGGGCATGACATGGCCGATCTTCTCACTCATTTGTTTGATGTGCTAGACAACAAAGCGATGGACTATAGGCTGTTGCTCCCAGGCTTCCCACAAGGTCCATCCTCCATCGATGAGAGGTATCAGCGGACTGGGGGGAGGAGTTCTGGGTGACGTCTTTTGGCAGGTTG
Organism: Enteromius thamalakanensis; assembly: GCA_032357475.1. Lineage (NCBI taxonomy): Eukaryota > Metazoa > Chordata > Actinopteri > Cypriniformes > Cyprinidae > Enteromius > Enteromius thamalakanensis. The sequence goes on from JAUCMT010000068.1 coordinate 6,422,702, forward strand.
GACAGGCTTGACAAAACAGCTTCACCTCTGCATCCAATCCCAGCCAGTAAAAACAGTCCCGAATCCTCTGAGTGGTACTGGCCATTCCCAGGTGGCCACTGAGTGTGAATGAGCGAGATCCAGCACATTTGGGGACAACCAACAACATCTTTTCCTCCCCCCGTCACTGTGCAACTCTGTAGAACAGACCTTTCTTTACAACGAATTGTGGGAGAGGATGGGGACCAGGCTGAGTGTTCTTTCCCTCAATGACTTGGACTTGGATCCAGCAGTGCTTCAGCCTGTTGTCCTTACGTTGTTCTTTTGCAAAAGAGCCCCCTCCCATTACCTGCTGGAAGACATCATAGAAAAGGTTAGTATTTTGAGAGGGTGGCTCAATATGGCCTCCCAGAAATTAAAACCTCCATGGATGGTGCCCTAACAAGTAGATCAAGCTGCATGCTGCAGCCTGCCATCCACATCCAGGTGGTTGGAACGGGGACCTCTGTTGGTATTGGCGCATCACTTGGAGAGGGATCCGCTGGTCTGCCTACTGCTCGCGGGATGCCCTCCGGCACGCGTCATTCCTGGACCACCCTTCGGGGGAACGGCAGCGCTCTCTCCCCAGCCTTCCGGTGGTAGGCAGCATCTGCCAGCTCGATGGCCTCCACAAACTCATAAACCATCTTGGGGTTCTGCTTCACCGGTTAACAGCTGTGCTCAATCATCTCTACGCCCAATTTCCCCAATTGCAGTCATTTTGAACATCTTTAAAAAACAACTCATTGTGCGGCTGCGAGAGCAGCCTGGAGCGCTGACACTACCTGATCAATTTGTTGCTGACAGATGCTAACCTCTGCTAGCCGTTGAAGGACGTCTTCCATGGTGGGAGAGGAGCGTGCACCTGTTCAGGAAACTAAGTGCACTCACTGCAATGCTTCTCCACCAGATGTAGCAGGGGGAAGAATCACACAACAAGGATATGCAGTGAAAGCCCCGGAGGGTGGATTTTATTTACAATAGTGAGTAAGTTAGTAAGATAGCCACAGCCATATCACCCTGCAGCCCAAGCCTGGTTGCCCACTGAAGCTAAGCAGGGTTGAGCCTGGTCAGTACCT
>JAUCMT010000068.1:6428661-6464476 GCA_032357475.1 Enteromius thamalakanensis
TATAAATTTAGCAATTTTTTTGTAATTGAATATATATACACTAAATTACAAATATAATATAATATAATATAAAATATATATATATAAATATAAAAAAGTTCAATTACAAAAAAAGAAAAAGAAAAAAATGACAATAGAACAAATGTACTATATGTAAATGTACTAAAACATAAATAAAATAATACTAAATATTAAAAAAAAGAAAGTAAAATATAAAAATTAATCCCAATTCATAATACTAATAACTACTATAATGGTCTGTAAAAAAATGAAAATAACACTTTTAGAAGTTTTCAGTTCGTACATTTAAGCACCTGCTGTATAAGATCTGATACAACTTGAAACCTATTTGTTATGTATGAAATACAATTATGTACAGGCAGAGCTGAGGACAATAAGCCTCTAGTTTATTTCTTGAAGCCGGAGGGCAGGCGAAAGCACAGCACAGCACACGGCTCCTGTTATAATGAATAGCGCTGAGTTCACACACGCAGGTCAGGAATAACTGCAACCCTGCACCATTACTCAAACACAAGCACCCAGTCGAGCGCAGTGCAACCTGTTCCTATAACACGCTCGGGCCGGGGCGAGGAAGTTCACCGCATGCAGGAAGTGATGGAGTGGGCTGTGGGAAAGAACTTTCTGCTGGAATAAACATCCATAATTCAGCTTTACAGGCCACCATGCTGATGACGACCACACACAACATACAACCCTCACACTAATAAACCTTATTTAATGGCATCCCATGAAGAACCTTTTATCATGAAGAACCTAATTTACATTTTTAAATTTTTTTCAACAATTATGTTTGTATATAGATAATATATATATATTGCATAAATAAAATAATCATATATAAAATAAAATAAGAATAAAATAGAAATCACTTAAAACGTAAAATTAATAAAAAAAAAACTTTTTTTAAGGTTTTAAGGTTTTTAAGGTTTTTTAAGGTTGCTAAGGTTTGAATCGGTCGGCTACTGTAAAGAAAGCATGGCATTTCTGTCGAAGGTGTGTCTTTAAACAGTGGTCATGTGTCTGCAAATACCACTCACCCGACACAAATCTTCTTTATCAAAGCTGACAAGCGTGCAAGATGCATAAGAAAAAAAAGAGGGAACTAGAACGTAGGCAGCCAAACTGTCTAAGTTTTCTCTGTAGTGTTTATATATGGCATAGTTGCCATAGCAGCAGGTTGGCATGGGTGGCATCTGTGCCTTAAATCAGATTAGAGGAAATGAGAGCTCACATGGCAACTGCTGGTTTCACCAACGCTGCCAACCTGCTTATAATGACTGTGTAATCAGAACAAGATTAAACCCGTACTTAACGCCCGTCCCGGCACACATACACACGTACAACTTCATGAGCGCTTTACAACTGTTTTAACATCCACGGGATCAAGACAAGAGCAGCCTCTGAAGATACTGAAGCAGATCCAGATGAAAGCAGTTGGTTCGAGTCTCTTGTGGACGGCAGTAAATCCACGAAGGCCATCTGGGAGGCAGCATGACAACACATGCACTTATAATACAGATTTATGATGCCGCATTTTTGTCCTATTAAAGTCCATTCACATAATACAATAAACTGACTCATAATGCCAAAAGCCCCAATGCTGCAACAGTGCACTTGGAATATTATAATATTTATTTTATTTGTTAAATCCCCCATTTTTTCCTTATTGCAAATGCAATGCTGTTGTACTGTGATCTGTTCTTTTATAACACAAAATATTATTGAAAGTGCAGGAAAACGTATTTAAAATGCATCATTCATGTCATATCATAGATATAAATGCAGAGAAACAGACCATGAACTTGTACCAGATTTACAGAGATTGTTAGGCATGTACACCATGGCATCAAAATACCAAAACATGTGTTATTATTATATTAGAAACTGTAGTGCAGTATGAATTGATATAGTATTGTAATAATTCAATATAATGGTGTACATGAACTGGCCAGTATGATTTTTGTTGTAGAAATTAATACTTTAATGAAGATGCATTAAATTAATAAAAAAGTGACTGTTAAAATTGTTACATTTGAAATTAATAGTGTTAATTTTAAACTTTCTATTCATCAAAGAATCCTGAAAAATGTATTAATATTAAGCAGCACAACAGTTTTCAGCATTGACAACAATCAGAAATGTTTTCTTGAGCAGCAAATCAGGATATTATATTAAATTATATTCAAATACAAAACTGTTATTCAAAAATACACTAACATTTCAAATGTTTACTGTTTTTATTCTGGTGAGAATATAGGTACTTCTATATTCTTACATCTTTCTCTTTGACCTGAACACTAAATACAGGTCTTGTAGCGTTCCTGTTAGTCAAACTCTGATTAATCTAATAGAGATGTTTTTCAGGAGTCACTACATGCTTCGCCTTTAGCTTGTTAGAAAAATGATGGCATTTAACTTCCACAAACAATGCATGTTAAAAGCAAAAATGCAACGCTTGCATCCGCTGTTAGCTCAATCAAGAAAATAAGACATTAATTGCTTAGGCACAGCTGGTTTGCCGATGTCCATTTATCCTGCAATCTTGCTCTGCTGACAGAGCAAAAACACCATTTGTGAAGTCTAGAAGAGGAAAAAAAATAGCAAATAGTGGTTAAGCCTGGCCTATCTGCTTACTAGTCGCTTTTACAGCCTAGTTTTGTCTTGCAAACAACTCCAACTCTAACTTTGAGGCAAACTTTTAAATAAAAATTGAATGAGATGTTAACGTTGAAGTCACGCAACTGTAGCCTAGGTTTACAATCTGGTGATTGCATTTAGGCTTCAGAAATTGTGTTCATTTGGGAAGATTTTCCTGATGAACAAAGCGTGTAAGAATAACTAACTTCTGCAGGTCATAGAGTTTATTTTCTGCAATAATTCCAAAGCCAATGGAAATTTTTTTGTCGAGGGATCCATTGTGATACTAGTTGGCCTGCACAGCTCTATAGAAAACAACCATCTGGATTCCTAAACGTTCTACATAAACCGAACGCAGGGAATTAGCAGCATCCAAATGAACTATTTTCAAACACAAAGCACATTTGCTAAGAAACTAGGACACGTCGTCGCAAGGTCTTCAGCTTCTCTAGAGTCAGAAGAACTTCCCCGCAGTCGTAACTTTCACTCGAGTTACTTTTGACTGGGCTAAAGGCTAAAGGCTACTGAAGTTTATCCGCATCGCCGTGGCAGATGGTCCAAACGAATGTCTGGCCTCAAGGGCACATACAGCTGATTAATTATCCACTACAGACTGTGTCATTACTCATAACCGACTTGAGTTAATATCATCCTGTGCTGTCCTGTAATTACGCTGGGAATTCACACTTGGGAACTTGGGATTTATTCTCCGAGCTGCCATTATCAAAACAACCCACGTACACGCCACAATTCAACATCACAGACAGCCAGGTGTGTTTATTGGGGAGGATAAAGCGGTATCAAGGCGCTGATATACTTCAAGCAAAGTCGAAGAATAAACTGGTGTCATTTTGAACAAAATGAGGTCAAACAAGCTAAAACCGCTAAATCTCCGTCACCTGTATTTAGAAGAAACGCTAGCTTATACACAGAGCCGTAGATCACTGAGAAGCTGCGCGTTGAGTTTCGCGGGTGATTCAACGCGCAGCTTGTCAGTGATCTACGGCTCTGCCATGCCATGTAAACATAACACCATCTCAGCATTTGTGAAGGGAGAAATGACAAACCAGGACTATACACTACACTGCTGAAGATCTGAATAGTAAGTAGCAGATTCTTTAAATAAGAACACCTCAAAGAGAAAGAAAAACTTGAAATCGCATCATTTAAAAACATTTTTTATAATTTAATATTATTATAAATTATAATTTAATATTTTGATTATTGAATATATTTTCATTACATGTATTTGATGCAGTAGAAAAATGTGAATATTGTGAAATGTATTTTAGTTTTATTATATATTATTATATGGCATATTTGAATTTTCGTCAGCTATTACTCCAGATGAGGTCCATCAGAAATCCTTCTAATATGCTGATTTGGTGCTTAATACATTTTTCTTATTATTGTGAACATCCCAAAAGGCTTTGCTGTTTATTATTTTTGTAGAAACTGGATTCTTTGATGATCAAATAATAAAATAATAAAAATTCTCATTGTTTAGTAAAAGGACACAACAGTTATCTACAGTACACTGTAGCAAATCAGCTAATTAATGTATATAAATGTACATTGTATATAAATAATTACAATAAATTATGATTAATTGCAATTATTTATATCAGGTGCCAGTAGTAACTGTAGCAGAATTACATTGCCATCAACTATTCTGTTCATTCAGTGAACATATAGTGTAAGCTCATATAAACTCTGGCCACAGTATCAATGCATTAGAGCATGTAGCAAGGGGTAAAATTGTGAAGGGACATTCATTTGCAAGGCAGAACCAGAAACTCATGTAATTTGTGCAAAAAAAATGCTTCATTAACTAAACGCACATAACTGAACACACAAGCATACAGAGAATGAAGCTATGAAAAGAATCAGTTAACCACCTGTAAACCATCAGCGGTGTTTATAAAGGGTCTTTAAGTAAGGAATAATTGACGACGGGCCGTTGAATTATTTGTGTGTGTGTGTAACCGTGGTGTGTGTGTGCGTGTGCAAGTATGTGTGATTATTACAGTTAACTATGCGCAGTGATATGGAACTGTAATGCGGTCAAGAGAGCTGCCTGGAACTACGTTCAAAGTGCGTTTCCTTTGAAAATAATTGCACACCTCAGAACGTTCGTCAGCCAATCAGATTCAAGCATTCAACAACCCCGTAGTATAACTAATAATAAACCTATGTTTTGTTTAGTTATAAGTACGAGACTTGCATTGCCTCGTTGGTGAGGGTCCAGATGCAGTCTCGGATGAAAGTCTTGATGGTTTCAATGGTAATCATCTTCTTGGTGTCTAAACAGGACCGTGGACTGGGTGTGCTGGGACCCACTAGACGCGGTTGCATTGGCTCAGGGCATTAGTCACCAGGAGATGCGAAGATGTGTCCAGATAAAAAGCTCTAGGCGGGTCACTGGTGTGAAGCCTTTTGAACTATGAGGAGGTCACACCTCTTAAGGGTCAGAGAGCCAATAATATCTTGAACTTTGGGGGGTAAGTTTTATGACTCTTTGACTCTAAGCATGGTAATTTGCATATGCGCTGGATTGGAGGTTGATATACAAATGTGTAAAGATTATTAGAACACTATTATGTTGCATAAATATCAACATATAATATACACTCTTAATTACATCATGTGAAGATAGAGACCAAAATGATCTTAACTAGAGCTCTATCATAGACACGCATAAAAGAGTGTACAACACACAAGACAATATGGACGAACAGTAACAACATGCACAATGACCTGGGGATATGCATTATAAGAAATTCATGGACAAATTGTCTAGGACTTTATGAAAGGAGCAATTTCCTATTTTCCTCTGTGTCTGTTTTAGAGATAATTACTTAGGAAAGCAGATCCTCTCTACAAACATAGATACTACATACATACTATATACATAGGTCATAAAGTTTATCTGATCTGGCAGAGGTGCCTGGGGTCATCCACATCATACTGCCACTCAGTATGTGTATTGGGTGAGGGGTCTGTTATTGTTAGTTAATCTAATGAAAAATGTGTCTCAAGTGCTAAAATATGAAAAGGTAACAGGTTTGTACAGTAACACGTATTATTTTCTCTTATGAAAATAACTAACATTCACAGAGATAAATAAAGTATCTTGCCTATCGTGAAGCCAACGAGCTCAAAGTAGGTTAAGACTGAAAGAGCTCTTGTCACAGCAGTTCTTGTGATGATGGCAGTCTAAATAGCAAGCATTACAATATTTTACTGACAGATAGAAGTGCAGCATGAAGGAAAGTGTACAACCCAGTCTATCAAAATGACAGATAATGATTATTTGTAGTGCAACCTCTGTTTGTGAGGGCATGAAATGTGAATGTTAGAGGTATTTTCGGCTGAAATGTCTACATATATGGGATAGAAAATGCATTCAAACATATTTCTGACTTGAATCAGGAAGTAACTGAAATGTTTATTTAACTTATTCTACAAGTCATGAATTTCTGTACCAAGAGAATAGATTAGGTGTAATCTTGCTCTTTTTATAGACTTATGATGTGTTTATTACAATGTGTTGTGTATATGACGCCTTCAAAAATTCTCCCCATAAGTAGTTTTATCTTTGAAATCCTCTTTTTTGAGTGTGTCTGTTACCTTTAAAATCACCTACAGTATGAGTTTATTTGCGTGTCCGTTCCATTCCCATGTGCATGTTTATGCGTTTGGGGCCCCGCTGACCTTCATCCCTACTGGTGCCTGTGAGGTGGCTTTAAATGTGTAAAGACGTGCTCCCTGCTGCCACTCTCACTCTCGGTGCGATAACCCCTGCAGCTGTGCACGGAGCTCTTCTTCTGATGTGACCTTCAGCTCTCTTCAACCAGCCTTTACTATTCCCCTTCTGCACTCGCTTTCAATGTCAGACTCATATACGCACAGTGTGAGACCGAGTGTAGAACAGCAGTCTGTGATTAAATCATTTCCTCTCTATAGGATGCTTGGCCAAGGATCCCGATAGCCTTTAATATTAATACGCAATGAGATTAGACCTACACCAACTAAAGCTTGTTTTAATGTCTCCTGCTGGCATTCCAACTAATCCATTACCGTCCAAATTGAGTGCTGGTGAGTTAAAATGAGCATGCCAATGCAACAAAGCTTTATAAAAGCCAAATGTATTTTATTTTAAAGCTCTTTATGCTTGCACTCTAGTGCCTTACATTGTCTGAATAAAGTCTATCAGATAGCTAAATCTCTAATTCAGTATTTGTAATGCACAACTTAGTTTGTAAATCTTTTCACATGAGCGATTAAGCTCTCTATCTGGCTTTAAATCTTTAGTTGTAATTTTTATTTATGGTGGGAAGCTAATGTTAGCGTAATTTGTAACAGTACATTAGTGTGAATCAGTTGGCGATAGTGACAGTTGGAGGGGTACTGGTGGTCTTATTCAGGACCAGTTTTTATTGGGTACCAGTGCATCAGACCGGAGCTGCTCATTGACCCAGACAGATAATGAAAGGTAATGAAAGTCTGTTTATATAGCTTTGTGCTTGAGAGGGAGAGAGAAAGAGAGAGAGAGAGAGAGAGATGCCTGAAGGCAGAACAATTCATGTGAATACCTGCATGTGGCTGTGTGTGTGCAACCAACAAATGTTTTATTGACTTTAAGACAGTAATACTGAAATATTTACACTTGATATTGTTTTCATATATGCAACAATTCCCTGTTGTAGCCTGGAAATGCTGATGGGCATAGTAGGAATCAGTAGTTTGTTGCACAATATCAGAAAGACTGTAATAGGAGAGTCATGGTGTTATAATTCTACTTGATTGTGGTTATGGATCAATAATCTCATTGTTTATTCCACATTAACCACAACGATTCGGGGATTAAGTGATGATCCGATACAGTCCCAAGTTGTTTGGTGCATATAAACAAAATGTTCTTTCACATTCAGACATTAAACTTCATTAATATTATATGAATTGCATATATACAATGATTTTCTAAATTATTAACATAAAGCATACTAAATAGAAAAAACAACGACAGCAACTTTGATTTCTACATCTCTCTTTAATTTAAATTTCTTGCTCTTAGCCACAGCTTAAAACACATTCTGGTCCAAAGCAAGCCCAAAAATGTGTTTTACTCACCTTTGAAGCATCCGAGGTGCATGTGACTTCTTATTTTTTTCATTCAAATCCAACTTTATTTGTTATTCAAACATTTATTGCCAAAGAAGATGGCTGTCTACAATCTGCTGTGTCCAAGCATGGAAGGAGAAAGTGAGGAAGGAAAAGATGCACATCCAAACCAAGAGAAGCGCAGCCTTAGGAGGACTGTCATGCAAAATTGATTCAAGAACCTCACAAGGAATATAGTGAGACTGGGATAGGGTTGGGCGATATACCGGTAGAAATTTGTCAACTGGTAGATTTTGATCAGTTGTCTAAACTGCAGTTAAAAACACATGACGTTGCATGTAACCACGCAATAAACATTAACTTCGACAGTGGAAGAAGCAGTGTAGCCAACTTATCGACTTTGTCCTTTGACTTTTCAGACCTCCTTAATGACACTTTTTCAAAAAAAGCGACAAGTGACTTCTTGGCCAATCCTCAGCAAGTCTCTGGTACTGCCACACACGTGCAAGCTCTTTTCCCAGTGTGCACACACCCCTCAATGAAGCAGCGGTGAGTTTGCTTAAATATGACTAAAACCAACAACGAGGAGATTGTAAAAACAAAAGGTGCATCTACTGTGGTGTGGAATTGGTTTGGGTATAGGACAAGTGATACGAATGAGACAAATGTGATTTGCAAGGTATTTAGCAAGCAGTGGAAAATGGTATACTGTCAGGCACTATAGTACCTGTTGTTCTCAGAAAAAAACACATGAACCTTACAATACATTGCAGTAAACAGAATAGTTGTTTTTTTTAACTTAAAGTATTGCTGCAATTCAGTTTAAAAAAAAATAACATTATATGAAACCGTTTCTTTGTGTTTTATTTGTGTATTTTCAAACACAAATTGCTATAAATTGATAGAAGATTTTGGTTATATCGCCCACCCCTAGGCTGGGGTCAAGGCATCAAGAGCCACCAAACACAGACATGTCATCGTCAATCGCAATGTTTCACATTAGACATCATACAATGCCAAATTGGTTGACATCGCCCAACCCTAGTAGAAATGAAAGGGTCAGTATTTTTGCTGTTTTTAATTTTTGTGTCAAATGTTCACATTCATGCAGGGCTTTTGGCCCAGAGACATAACTGCAAACCAAAATACACTTTGCATCAACTGCGTCTGTTACGATAGGCCTAGAGCCGTTGAAATAGGCCTGGAGTAGATGTCTTACTGAACTAATACATGCTCACACCGGCAGTCTTCATTCTGCGTTCACTTACAGCATAGTTTCCGGCGGTTTACTGGTAATCTCATGGCATCGGTTTATTCTGACACAATAGCCCCTTTAAAACATACAGACTGGTAAATTGACATAAAGAGATAATTTGTGAACAGGACCTTTTTAAAAAATTGCCAGTAAATGCCCACCATTTACCGGTATTTTTGAAGACGTCCTGGTCTAAGGAAAAATTTGAAGCACTGGCGAAAAAAATTCTTGTGCATATCTGGGCCTATTCCCTTTTGATGTGATAATGTAATGTATAGTCTTTAACGTCAACAGGAGATCCTATTAAGCCTAATAAGTCTATTTATTTGCACAGTTATGTAGTTAGTTTCATTATTTGCAGCATGTTTTTCCTTCTCTCCTTGACTCAAAATAAATCTTTGATACAACCTACTGCCATACTAATACGATTCTGCTGTGATTAACTGTTCACAGTTTGCTTAGTTTATTGCCAGTATTTGCAGTCATTTACCAGTCCACACACATCTTTACTGGACACTTCGGTTTAACTCTTAACGTTTGAAATCGACACATTTCAAAACTGCATTTTACACCAAACGTATCTGCACTTTCTGTTGTCAGGGTTTCATTTTATCAGTAGCGTGCATGAGGGAACTCTCGCCCTTGAGAGCAGTGGTGGGTAACTCCAGTCAAGACTCTCTCTCTCTCTCTCTTTCACACACACCCTCCCTGTCTATCATGCAGTGTCTCTCGCTTTCCTCTGCTAACTCTCTCCTTTTCTTTTTTCTCTCATCTTGTCGCTTTCTCACTCTGGTCCCTTTTGACTCACCCGGTTCGAGCTGATAAGCACCTTGTCATCTCTGTCAGGCCACCCAGGTGCCATAAAGTCCCCTTAAAGTGTAAATGTGTGTTTGTGCATGTGAGAGACTTTGTATTATCTGTCTGTGCAAGTGTGTTTGTAGCGATTCATCTCGAAACTTCTCATGGGGGTCTTATTTGTCTTCAGGGAGTCCGAGGTGCTGCGGCCCTCACAGCCTTTCTGTCCATTCCTGAAGGTGTAATACAATCTTTCCTGCTCTCCCTGCATGCGCTGAACTGCCTGAGGCAGTGGCTCTACAACTGCCACTTTGTCGTTTTAATTCTGATTATAAAACAAGTTCGAGTAACCACTGGGATGAGAGCAGAAGAGTTGGCAACCTGCTGTATTTCCCTAAAGCACTTTGTGACTACAGGGCAGGTTTGGACAGGAAGAGAAGAGTGCTGCTAATTTTGTTGTCTCATCTTCAAAAAGACGAAGCGCTGTGAAAAATCGCATTGCCATCTCACATTCTACCCTTCAGAAGACAGGAGTGACATTTGAATAATTCTAATCAATGCCACATCATCGTTCCCCACTGAGTTTAGAGAATGCTCGTGTCACTCAGAGTAATTTGTGTCACTTGGGGTTAGCGACGGCTGACTTTTTATTCCGCCTCTCCTCGGTGGCCCTCCTGTACAGCCTGGGTGACTTGTTCCTCTCTACTCCACTGGAGAATCGATACCGTAAATAGCCATAATAGAATTACGTCTGTAATGGAAGAACAAACTACTCTCTGTTTACTCTCTCTTCCAGTCCGATGGGATGTGTGTGAGGGGCAGGGAGCAGTGTGACAGTGGGTGGGAAGATACAGGTCTGTTTAGGGGAATGAACACCAATCAGCGCTCGCCTTAATTTCTCTGCAGGGGAAGAAACGCAAGCTGGGTTCATTCGATTTGTGTGGATTGCAAAATCTACTAGTGGTGTTGGTGGGATTTTACATTCCTCAACTTGGTTTTATGTATGTCTGTCAATAAGTGGAAGGGGGTCAATCAGCATGTCAATGGAGTTTTTAATGCTGCTAGTTGAGATGACTCTGATTGGACAGTTAATATGAGGCATCAGGGAGCATGTCGGAAAAACTTGAACTCATAATTAACTTTATTATTAGTAAGTTTGAAAATAGACAACTCACACTTACATACTTTTTAATGACTTTTTACAGTCTGCAGCATCTGTGAAATCCATTTTATAATGGGGTTGGATTATAGCCAGATTTCATTAAGACAGGTATGTTTTCATAAACAGATTTATAAGGACACATGCAAAACATTAATGAAGAATGAGTAGGGAGAGAATTCATTTAATAATTTGTAATTTTAAAATTATTGAAAATGTCACTAATTATAAATAATTGTTCAGACATATTACGGGTCTTTTGTATATGTTGTATCTTTTAATAATTTTAATATGACCATTTTTGCTGATTTGTCTCACACTTTTGTGTGTGTTAGGCTTAACAGCAAAGATCAGTTTGTTAAAATTAGTTAATTCATTGGGTTTCAGGAAGTCGGATATTAAAAATGTATCAAAATAGTTCAACTGTTTCACAATATTACTGTTTTAACTACTATATAATACAATTGCAGCCTTTTTTATAAGATAATTTTTTTTAGAAACATTAAGAACATCTTATTTAGACCAAACTTTTAAACTATAATATATATATACTATAATATTTAAACTACTATATACACAATTGTTCATTATTTAATGCTCATAACAATTTAATGTAAATTTACACACCTATATAAATGTACAAATGTAAAAGGATATGTAGATTGTAATATTAAGTATAAGTTGATAAATGCTGTAATAATTCATTGTTCACATCTTATAAAATATGTTGGCAACTACATGAATTATTGATAATGACAATCTTGCTTAAAGCGTTTCTGTTATTTGTGACAGTGCATTGAATAACGCCTAGTGTTATATGCATGGACTACAGTTGTGTAATGTGATTACTCCCCATTTTTAGCAGGATGTAGGAGTACTCCACTCTCTTTCTGGCAGCAGCATCTGTGCTACGGTTACTCTTCTTTTGCATTTGGGCGATGGGGATCAGCTGACTGTGGCATTTGAACATGTACTTTTGGCAGAGATGTTAGGTAGCACCATTTGATAGTGGGTTGGTATATGTGTGAGCTCTGGCTTACTGTCTCTGATGATGGACGATTAAAGACAGTGCAGAGAGTGGGAATAGAACCCAAAAATAGACGCATTGTTTGGTTTGTTCTCTCAACAAAAAGAGAACAGCTGTAGACGCCCCTTTGCTGTGAATTTTTCATGAAGGCTTATAGCTTGGCTCTAGCGCTGCTACCCAGTTTAGCACAGGGGGTTGCCTAGCCGACGACAAGCAGAGCCTTTTTACCTTTTTTTTACCTTGTTTCACTATTTTAGAGAATTGCAAGTCCAGTGAACCTTGAAAGATTGGCTTTTGCAAGACCACAGAAGAAACTACTCAAGAAACAAGTAGTTTAATTTCATTCTCGAAATGAGTGAATACCAAATCCACACTCAAATCCAGCTTAATTTAATCTTTGTTATGCCTGAAGGATCTTAATAGTGCCTATTTCCCATTATTTAAATGCGTCAAAAACTTTAACTGCTCTTAATATGCATACTTCAAGGCGATGGTTAGATAGTGGATATTGTCATGGTGAGTGAATGAATGAATGATGCATTTTATATAACGCTTTATCATATCACACCACCAGTGTGCAGCATCCACCTGGATGTTGCGATGGCAGCAACAGGACAATGGCGCCAGTGTGCTCACAACACACCAGCTACAGGTGAAGAGGAGAGAGAGATACAGCCAATAAATGGATGGGGATTATTGGAAGGCCGTGATAGACAAGGGCCAGTGGGAATTTGGCCAGGACACTGGGGTTACACCCCTACTCTTTACGATGAGTGTCATGGGACTAATCATCTAGAAAAGATGAAGTCTGTAAATTTTGCATGTTTAATATTGCTATCAGTTTTAAACCGTTTTTAGTGCTTTTGTACACTACTAGATGTACGCTATAGAGTGTATCACCCTGAATCTACTGAGGCCTGGTCACGCTTTGCCCTCTCTGCAGTTCCTGTAAGCACTCTTCGGTGTGTGACTCCAAGCGTGCACCTCCAGGTCATGGTTGATTACCTCTTTCAAGATTTAGCAGAAATTACTTCTAGTGTCCCAAAGGTAGGGCCGTCTTGAGAGATCTCGCCTTGTCGCTTGAATTAGTCTGTAGCACTTACCACTGGCTTTCCTGTCAATATTCCTTGCCTGTGTGGTCATTCTGGAGTCAATTTATAAAGAATGGCAGGAGTGGTTCTAAAAGGATCAGCTTAATCCGTGGTGCTGTGTGTAATAGAATCAAGAGCTTCTATTTATTGAATCCTTTTTAATTGTGCAAACCAGACATAAATTTTTATACCAAAAACCATGATTTATTTACACGAGAATATGGATTACGTGCTAAATTATACACTGCTTTGATGTAAATGATTAAAACGATTTGCAGTTAAGGTATAGCTAAGAGCTTCCAGCCATATTATCAGCTGCTAGCGGTTTATCACACGTGCATCAGAAATGTGTTGCAGGCGTGCAGCACCACGGACAGCGCCACTTGCTCTCTGTCCATGGTGCTGAAGCAATACGCAACAGCTTGGGCAAAGTAGGCAAATGCACTACCGCAGTGTCCTCACTGATTAAACTAATTGAGAGAAGCATAAAATGCCAATTTATCTAAAGTAGTCTTGAGACAGCCAAGTTGGAAATACAGCATTATAGCAGCCTTTTTTATTTTAAACTTTCTTTGCTCATTTCATATTTAAAACATTCATTTCATAACCCGTAACTCTGCTGTAATTCCTGTGTAGATGCGTTATGAAGCATTAAACTGTCTTTGTAAGTGTTTTTTTTTTCTTCTAGAAATGCAAGCCACTTCAGATGCAGCGTTTACATCCCATTGCTGTGTAAAGACGCCTTCGCCATCTAGTAAAATAAATCCACGTGTTTGTGCACTGCATAAGATATCAGTCTGTTTTACACCATAATAGGCAAATTATGTTCCTCAACACGCCTGTTATACATTACTACTGACCGTTTTCTCGCGTTGGTTAGCCAGTCGACTTGCGCAATTCTGTTCTTACATTGCACATAACGAACGGCACACAGTTTCTTTATTCCAAAGAATCATACACGCGCGTTACATAAATAATAAAAATGGATAACAACCTATTTTATGAGCTACCTGCTCTGCGCTCAACAGTCTGAGTTCGTTGCGCACGTGTATATAGGACGTTCTCGCACGCGGTAATGTCACAACGGCGTGCCACAACACTTCACTGCGCGTTTTAAGATTCGTCAAACGCGTATCCCCCGCACGCCGCCACACTGTTTTGTGGTAATAGTGTTTTTTTCCGCACATTTTCTCCCCTAGATTCTTTTAGATATGGCAGTGGCACAGGAGAAAAGGGGAGTTGCCGGTACACACTGCTCGAGAGCAAACCATTCATGTGTGTGTACCGAACATGCCCCATCTCGTGAGACGCAGGTGAAAGAGACTCTGAACTCGCCAGCGTCAGGCGCGTCAGTGCGCGCGTACATCCGCGTCGCTCAGTTGGAGTTCTTCTCCGCAGTTCAGCGAGCGTGAGGCAATGCGAATTCACCTGCTGGAGCACTGTGATCACGCCGCGGGGCTACCGAAGTTGATAGTTGAATAATAAAATATGAGTTTCGACCCATAATGTTTGGAAATAAGGACACTCGGCGTTTTATGTGGATTATTGAGCGTGCAGATAAATGAGAAACATCCCCGAGCAATTGAAGCAAGAACACTGAAGGAAAGCGATGCAACTCGCTCCCCTTCCTCCAAACCTCGCGACGAAACCGGTTTTTCTTTTTTCATTGGGAATATATGCGCAGCGTGGAAAAGGATTTGGGAAGATTTCTGCACCTTTGGGAAGGAAAATCTAATTTCGTTTAGTAATAGAAAGGACCAGTAAGTTAAAATAGCAGACGGAGGAAATTCAGTCGGTCAGACTGAATCCTATTACCCTTCCAGACAAATCGGTTGCATTCTCGTGTCAAACTTGAGGAGTAGACACCATCGGAAAAAATGGAAAGAACATCAACGGATAACGGCGATGACTTGGATTTTCAGGATGTGGGAGTACAGATTTAATTTCTTGGTCTAAATGAACAAATCGATTGTTAAAATACGTAAAAGACTCAGAGTTAGCACTGAGTTTGGCTCGTAATGTAATTGGCTGAAGACAAGTCATTTTGTGGACGGTTAAACAGAGGTTATGTAATGCAAGAACCGAGAATGACATTTTCTTGTCACAGTGCTGCAAGCTGGAATTTTGCTTCTGTTTGATTAGACGCTTTTTTTCGTAGGATCTTTTTTTGGAAATCAACGTCGCTCTTTTTTAGTGCCCTGCGGCACGCAATTTTGATGTCACAAGAGGTAAGGCAACTCCTTATTGCAGTTAATGTTTCATGTCTCCATCCCGTTATTATATAGCTACACACGGTCTTTTGCTCATATTTAATACCTCTGGCACTGCAGAAGTACACCTCGACGGTATTTTTTTGTATTCCGAAGAAGTCTACAGTTCGTTGTGAATCCTTGTGGCACATTTCGTCTTAATTCCGTTGAAGTAGTAACGCGGAGCGCTTTTGCGTCTAATGAGATGAATTGCGAATCTGCCTCGTTTAACAAATCAAATAAACACTCAAAACCCCTTTTTGGTCAATTAAAAGTCAGGAATACGATGCGAGGACACTTGTATGCTTGTAGGCATGCCTTTCTGTGGTCATCACAGAAAACTTGCAAGATAAAGAAAAGTACCTGCTTGAACAAAACGGAGAGACTCTGGCGTTTGATTATCTGAGGTGCGTTAGAAGGACCGCCACATTTCAGCGCAACAGTTAGAATGGAGAGAAAAAAATCTCACGCAGTGCTTATTTTACAAGTTAGATTATCTTTGTGACGAGACTGCAGAGACACCGGTTTTTATTGTCGCAGGTGCGACAGCAGAAATGATCTAAATATTTGTATAGCTTTTGCAAAAACGATGTTTTTGCCAACAGTGCCTGTGAGCGGCATGCTTCGGCTCAGCTCGTGCTGATCACTGACCAGGCCACCTGTCAGACGAAAGCTGAATTGTTACGAATCTGCTTGTTAACAAACGTTCCAGGGCCATTACAGCAAATCGGATCTGCTTACAGACAAAACATTTATCAAGCTGCATCGTGTCTGATATTGACATACAGCTGTTGTGACGCAAGATGTTTCACAACTGCATTGTCACAAAGGCTGTACTGTAAACATTTTCTTATTAAATGAATGGTTTCCCGTATATAATGAAAATAATTTCTACTTTTTAATTTAAATTATTGGTACTTTTTAAACAATGTAATATACAATGTAAGGTAACTTGCAGTAGCAGATTTTACTAAAGCATTACATTTATTTTTGTTACCATGTCAGAAGTCAGTTGCCTTATTAAACAATCACATTTGTTTGATTTTATTTAAAAAAGTTACCTTCCACTTTTTGATAACAATTAGATATGATGACTTGGTATGTTTAGCAATTAAGGATCTGTCCACAGATTTTATATGCAAGTCACATGACCCTTCAAGTATACCACCAGTGCTGTTTACAGTAACAAACAGATATTGTAGGTTGGTATTTGTATTATTAATTACAGTAATGGCTAAAAAATGGCTTCTCTTGTTACTGCATTTTTTGTTTGTTTGTTTTTTTGTATTGTAAAGCTCTGTCAGCATCAGCTTTTGGTTTATTACTCTGGTAAATTTATCAATTTGTTGTCTCATAGTGGCTGTAAAATATTGAAATTTGTCTGTGACAGAGTTGATGGCTGTGAATCAATCGCCATTTCTGTTATTAGCTAAATATGATCAGATATGAACAGACAACATAGGAACATGTTCTCATTTGCAAATGATCATTGGCCCATAAATTAATATTGCAGTAATATTTCATCAGTGGACAACACAGAATTGTTTTAGCTGAACCTGCTATATTCGCTTGAGGTCCCATTGCTCTTTAGCACTGATTTATGTATATGTAACTTATGGCTTAGACCGATTTGGTTATACACATAGAGCCAGATTACTCATTAAAAAGCTGCATCCCCACCAGTCCTGGAATTACATTTGTGTTCAGTGCTGATAATATATTAAATATATGCCACATGGTAGGTTATGGGATTTATGCATGCATGGATCATGGGACACAATGAGGAAGACAGAGGGATACTGTGCCAGAAACGGATGCTGAAATGGGTTGTTGAGCATGTAGGGCGGCTTAGAGTTTGCAGAGCAAGCTGCTGATACAATATAAGAGAGAACAAAAGAGTGTGTGATAATCTAGCAGCCAATAAGGACTGGCAGAAGCAAGACGAGAGGAAGGGAATGAGGAGGACCTGCTTGAGTGCTCTTCACTTTGTAAAGTCTGCCCTCGCTGCACACAAATATACACACGTGTACACTCAATGCAGGGTTTTTTACTTCAGTCAGGTGCTCTTCAGTTCTCTCAGAGAAAGTGACTCTGGACAAGTCCAGCCTCCCCTGATCTCCTGCCCAAACCAAACAGCACTGCAGAAGTCCCTCATGGCTGTGTACTTGTTATTATTATTACAAAACGTACATTCTGTATTACCTGGAAAAGATGTCTAGTGTTTAAGATGGATTAATACAACATTTCTGGTCAGTGGGCTGCTACGCTTGGCAAGTTGGAGTCTGAATTCCCCAGCGACGGTAAATTCATAAAAGCACTGTTTCAGCACCGCTGCTGCTCTATGTTGTGTTGTTGCTGAGGGTTTTAATAACTGAGTGAAATTCCCAAGCATCTTTAGAACTCATTAGCTGTTCATGGCTAGAAAGGCTTGTCTGGTATGGCTGGTTGTGTTTGTTGTCGAGTTGTCAGGATGTGTGCATGGCCACACTATCAGTGCTGCTGTCTGTCTGCACTCACGACTGCTGGAAATTTAGCACTGCCTCTGGGTAAATGAGCTGCATTATGGAAACTGTGAAACCAAGGCCAGACAGATTTATTTTGTTTGGGTGTGTTTTGAGCATTTCAAAGGCAATAGAGAAAGAATCTGTAATTTGCATTACTGTTGGGTGGTTTTTGATATTAGATGAGAGAGAATCAAAAGAGCATGATCAACACATATTCTTTCAACCTTTTTATTAAGTATTTAATGTGTGTAATAATATTCGTTATGGTTGGGTCATTTGTGAACATTAGTTAATGTATTAACTAACATGACTAACAATCATCAACATATTAAAGTGTTTATTTATCTTTGAAATGATTTGGGAATTGCTTGATTTCAGAAGGGGCAACTTATTCTTCTTTTAATTTAATAAAAATACTTGTGGATCTTTATCATTGTAGGGTGGTTGTGTACACACACTCCCAACACACAAAAAAGTGCATGTACCATCGTATGACCCCTTTCAGATTAATGATATAAGAAAATTTCCATGTGCACCAAATAAGTATGGTTTCTGATTTGGACTGATCATTTGACCCTCAAGACTGGAGTAATGATGCTGAAAATACAGCTTTGACGTCACAAAATGTAGTTTTAAAAATATGTTCACATAGAAAACAGGTTCAGTTCAAAGGTACTGTAGGTGCTCTGATTATGATGGTGAACATAAAAAATATATTAGCTTTTACATTAGCTTTTTTTTTGCATTGTCCTTGTGTTTCTGATTCTGTACTCTATGTCACGATAGTTATGATCTAGCTGTCTGCCGTAATATAACCACCCATCAAAGGTTGTTTGCTCTGAAGAATGATGCCACATAAATGATCCAAGGCATTATGGGGCAAATGGCATAATATAAATGCCATCATGGCAGCCGAATATAATGTATATCAGTCCATTATAAACATATACACATAAATCTGTGGCCTTTTAAAGTGACTCTAAGAGGCTGATGATGGACTGGAAAGTCCACGATGGCTTAAAGCTCAAATGTCACCCATAGTTCTGTTCTCTAGAGTGCTGGAACTTTTCCACAACAAAGATCCATATCTTGCACCATACATCTGTTCTAGCCTTTTCTCATATTGGGTTAATAAGTTAACTAATGGGCTCATAAGGTCAGGTTTGCTGTCATTAATGAATAGGGCCTTAAAAGAACCGATGGGGCGCTTTATCAGATTCAGTTTGAAGTTAATTGCCTGCGGTGTGTGTTATGTAACCTTCAGTGTGAATTCTGCAAAACTGCTGCAGTGGACTTGCTGTACAGATGGCTGGAGAAAAAGGGTGCTGAGAGGTGGAGCGAGAGGGAAAGAAAAGAAACGGGAAAAGGAAAGAGAAACAAGTCAAAGATTAAATCATTGATAAAAAATCACTCCCGCTTAACTCTCATTCTGTGTTTGGATATTGGTAAGCAGTGAGCAGTGATTGGAAAAGATGCTGACTGAGCTACTGTTTGCTACAATGCATAATGCATTAGTGGAAAAATGCTGAATAATATGCCAAGGTGTCTTTGCCCTAAATGAATTATTTAAATGGGATGTGCCCTCGGGTTATGAGTCAGATGTTCTTGAAATGTATAAACCTTATAGAAGACTTTATAACTTTATTCAGGACCAAAATGATGATGTGAGTCTGTGAAACACTGTTGTAATGCAATGCTGGGAGATTCTAGATTGGCAACACAACATTTCTCATTAAAATAGCTATTTATTTTACTTTAATAATGTGATCTATTTTCAAGTGAAACAAAAAGATAGAATGGAGCTTTATTTTATACTTTGGGAATTGATTGGATGGAGAACACTTCTGAAATGTTTGTTAGCATATTCTCTTTAATAGCTTGGATGGTTTAAGTGATGTCAGGGTAAAAAAGAAAGTTGTTTCAAAATAAGCAAGTTATTAAATTTAGTACAGATATTATCTGTGCTCATCTGTAATTGAGTATACTCTGAAAGCTTTGACGACCATAGAAAAGAAAGAAGATATTTTTAAAGAATGTTGGTATAAAATAGCTTGCAGCAATTGACTATCATGGTATTGAAAAAAAGCCACTTCCTGGTTGCAAACATTTTTCAAAATGTCTTTTTTTTTGTGGTTATCATGAAAACAGGAACTCATACAAGTTTTTGGAAAAATCTTTTAAATGTTTTACAAGTATACCAATGAATCATGCCATCACATGGTGTTTTTAGAAGACAGTGGCAAACAGACAATCGGTAAACAACACCCTTTTCTATCATCTGAAATATTTCCTGTGACTACATTTCACTCCTCTCTTTGTCCAAGGCTAGCGTTTGCCCTTTTCCAGCAGAGAGAGTGTCTCACTGACACAACAGCATCTGAGTCACTGTGTATCTGAAGAGGATTATTAATGTGTGTAATGAGCGAGAGACTGAGAGATCTATGGATGAGTAGCACTCACGATAAAAAGATAGAAACTCTTTAATCGAATCTAATAATACACAAATCCACTAGTGGAATGATTTGGAGACAGCGAGGGTTAGAAGGCGGCAGAGACTCAAAGACCGGCTTGTCTGGGAATATAAGTGCATTGTACATGCAAAGACTAGAGAACGGAGAGCTTTCAGTGTCATATAAAGTCCACGTCACTGGTATTTTGTTGCAGTAAAACTTTAAGTGCTTATTACTTGGTGGAACCATTTGGTATTGATTTATTTTGCTTGAAAAAGGCTTGAGTCTCCGATTCACCACTGTAAAGAAGTGAATTCAATGAAATCTTGTGCAATTAATGGTGCATGGAAGAGTTTAGCTTGCTTTTGTTAGATGATGCTGTAATTTAAGAAAAGTTTCTCATTTTAAGATTTTGCTGCTGCTTTCTGAGCAAGACTTTAAAATGGGAAAAACATTATTGATCTATGGAGCAGGATATAACATTATTGTGGGTGGAATCGTTTGAGTTGATCTTTTAAGTGGGTTGCTAGAGCACCCTAGAAACTGCGTTGCAATGTGCTAAAACATCAAATGTGGGACTTTTGCATATGCATGAGGAAACACTACTCACATTTTCTTCAGAAACTTTCACAAATCTTGTTGTGCTATTCAGACGACTGAGGGACTAACAGTTTGATTCTTCCCAGATGGATTCTACAGACCTTTTTAACATTTTCTGGGCTGATTTTTGGAGAAAAACTGTTGAATGGATTTCAGCGTGGTGAAATGTGTTAAACAGAGCTCAGGAAACTGCCTTGTCTTGATGGCAGCTGAAAGCGTGATCAAATTAGCCGTGATATTTAATAAACGAACAGACTGAATGAACTGTGAATGGTGGGTGTTCAAATTCTACAGTAATCTAGGAAGCTTTCTGAAAGATTCTGGATCAAATAACTCCTCAAATCTGGGAGAAAATACAGATTACTTCAGAACAAATTAGCTGCAGTTTGAAGTGGTGTACAAATCATCTCTAATTTTCCCAGACTGCTGTTTTGTTCTTATTGGATTGAAATGAGATTGCTGAGACAGTACAGAGTTAAATTATTGAAATGAGCCAATTAAAAAAACTTATTACTAATTACAGAGTTGATTACTAAGCCAAGTTTTTGTACTTTTTTTCCAACTCTGCTGTTCAAAAGTTTCAGGTCAAAGATTTTTTATTTAGCGAGGATTGATCAGTAGTGAAAGTAAAGAAAATTCAGCTTTGCCAGCACAGAAATAAATAACATCGTAAAATGTATTACAGTTTTACTGTGTTTTTGATCAAATAAATGTAGTCTCGGTGAGATTTGGACAGACCACCAGGGTTTCCTGAGACCACAATTTGAGAACCACAGTTCTAGACCAACACCTACTGAGGGCTCGTCTTATGAGATTTAATTACAAAGAACATTTCAGGAATCTCTATAATACTCTATTTCAAGTTCCTCCATATACACAAACTGACCCAAGACTGAGACGGCAATGGTTTAGGGGGAGGGGAAGCAAATGACGCACAGTATATACGATAATTGATAATTATAGTATAAGATAATTTATAGTATCTTGATAGATAGTATCTGTTAGAAAACCTTTAAATTAAAGGTTAAGCTAGTTGCCTGTATAATTAGATGATCTTTTGTGTATTTTTGGCTCTTGACCCTACTTTTCAAAAGCTCTATAATAGGGATCCATCATCTCTATTTATTCAGATGGCTTAGTCATCACGGCTTGCTAATATGAGAGACAGGCTAGTTATTTTCATTGAAATCAGATGGCCTTAAAGCGTGTGTTTGACTTGAAAGCATAATTTATTGGTGTGTTAACCATCGTGTGATACAATCGTTTAGTTATTTGCTGAGTCCATCGACAAGCAAAGGTTGCAACAGAGTTTGATCTCATCAGATGAGGGTATTCCTGAGAAATCCTTCGGTTAAGTAATTCAGTGCTTCTAAAGTAGCCGGTTTACAGAGTTGTACAGGGGCTGAAGGCACATCAGGCCAAAATTCACAGCATTCCGCCTCCGAGAGCAGCTATGGGCTTCAGACATCAAGTGAAGCCGCAGCACCCTTGGAATCCTCTTTCTTGTGAATAATTCTGTGATTGCTCAGGGTCTCCGCGAGAAGCTCGCTTACAACATGACCTATTTTTCAGCTCTCGCACTGCTGCAGGTTTTTAAACCCGCTCCTTTTACGAGAGTATTTTCAAAAAAGTCCTGCCTGCCATTCATGCGAAACGGTGTCAGATGTTTCTGGGGCGTTCCTCTAGGCTCTCTTGTTTTGTCACACAAATGCACACTGAGAAAAACTGTGAAAAAGCTGCGAGAAAGAATGAAAAAAAAAACAGGAAAAGCTTAAGTTTTCAAGCAACCTGTGAGAATTGCATCAACACGTTATAGTTTTTTTTTTTTTTCTTCAGTATGTAAGCTACTTCTAAATAGGGCTCACATGGGTTTTGTCATAAATAGTGCCAGCAGGCGGTAGTCTCGCTTGTAAAGGAAGATCCAGGTTCGGTGGTTAACCAAAGATTGTAATGCTTCACTGTGGCTCACCATCGCAGCACAACATCTCAGGAAAACAGAACGACCCTTCCATTTCAACACCATGACAGTCTTTGCCGTTAAATGGCTAATTCTTCTCTTGTAGCTCCGAGGTGTTGTTTTATATGTGAAAAAGCACTTTGACAACTTGACTGGGTTAGCGCTGATGTGTCGCTTTGTGGTAGCAGCAGATCACAGTTTTCGACCTGAGCAGCTTTATTGAAGTCAGTCAATATTTCAGTGGATTTTTTTTTCCCAGTAAAGCTGTCAACCTTAACGTTGTGTTTGATTTCAAGCTTTCTTCGTGTCAGGCTTCATTTACTTCATCAAGCTACTGCATTGTTGTCTAATTGTTCTGTTAACCTTAGCGCCAGGGATTTAAAAAATGGAATATTCCCTCAAAGCAATTCTTTGAAGCACTACAGGACTCTTTGAAATGACACATGAAAGAAGCTTTAGCACTGTTCAAACTGGCTGCTTGTTCTTTGCTGTTGTGTTAGTATACTTCTCAATTTTTTTTCCTCTCAGCACTGAGGGAACAACTAGTCAGTTCAAGAAGGCCTTTTTTTTACAATTAACTGCGCTTTCCTGTGAACAGGCTTTGTTCTTAAATATTAGTTACTCTAATACAGAAAGTGCTACTATATAAAGAATGTGACTGTAACCTTTTTATTAATTCTTATTTGAGAAACTTTTGGATTAATTGCTTTGAGCAGTTTAGCTAACTCCTTTGTAAATGTCATATATCGGTGCACAGTTGACTATGACTATATATAAAGAATGTTTTATATATATGACAGCTCATTCGTTGGGTGACTTCTTCAAAATTCTTACCATCATCACACATTCTTGTTAAATAAGGAACTTCTGTAAACTTGTAGTCATAAGATTAGATCATGGCAAAACAAGTGTGGATTTCAGTCTCATCCATTTTTTATTAAGGGACAAAGCACAGGTCTGACTTGATGTGCTACATATACTTCTCCATTTCCCTTTACCAGTTTGCACACAGATTTCCTATTACGTGGTAGATTGTTTTCCTTACAATCTAAATTGGATGGATGATGGAACAAGCTCGCTGAGCAACTTAAATGATTGTTCCATGTGTGTAAAGAATACAAAGTCGCTTCCATAACTTGTAACCAGTAGTCACAAATGACTGGAAAACTCCTGGAAATTCTTTAGTCAGTAGCTGTATGGATTAAATCATGGATTCGGCCTGTTTGTGAAGGGAAAGTACATCTGCACCTAACTAGCTTTGTGTATGTATTTGTCCAGAATTGTGCTGAGTCAAACTAATGTGTTTATGTGTACTTTGTTGCTCAGAGATCCGTAATCAGTTGGTGGAGCAGTTCAAGTGCCTGGAGCAGCAATCAGAGGCTCGGATCCAGCTGTTGCAGGACCTGCAGGAGTTTTTTCGGCGCAAAGCCGAGATTCAACTGGAGTATTCTCGCAGTCTGGAAAAACTGGCTGAAAGGTTTTCATCAAAGATTCGCGGCCCGAGGTGAGGCTTGTGATATGTGCAAGTGTGAATAGTTCACCCGAAAAATACAATTTCCTTCTTTCACTTATTATTTTCTGTGTTTTTCCCCTAAGAAAGCACAAAAATACCTGTTTTTTAGCAGCTCTTGCCAAAAAACACTACATATGTTATCAGTACAAATGTACCTTTTCTCATCTAAATATAATGTATGGCTTGAGAATATAGCAGACAAGTAGTATAGACTTCTTGTGATACTTATATAAAGAATTTTAGTCCTTTTGGGGCTTGAAAGGTGGTCAACCATGAACTATTATTGTATAAAAATAGCTACATTTCTACAAAGAAATGCACATTTGGTGCCTGATTGAAAATTTCAAACATTATGATTGTATGTACATGATGACAGAGTTTTTTGTGAACTGGTTCTTTAATTGTGCATGCCAGATTGTGTCTCCTCTTATTTTCTCCGTCTGTTTCACCATTTGTCTCAGGGCTCCTTCTATCAGAGCAAAAATAGCTGCTGGTGAATTTGAAATCTCTCTCCTGCTGCTGGATATAATCATCCTTCAGACAAGGGTTGCTCCTCGTTCCCTACTTTCCACAAGTTTTAAGTTGCTAACTGCCCATAGCGTTTAACGCATTAGGATGTTATCTTTGGCTGTTCATTTAAATTAAATAGCCTTTTGAATTAAGTGTTCCCTGAAAAGAAAACCTACTTTTGCGTCATGATACTGCAGGATAGCCAGTTAATTCCTCCAATTTCTAGACTAACTGACCTTTTGCTAACCCGACTACCTGAGAGACTCTCCTTATCAGACAAACCTTTTGCTCTTCAAATTTAAAGGGATAGTTCATCCAAAACATTCAATTGTATGAGTTGCTTATGCTTTTGTTTTCTGAAACCAATAAATCTTAAACGCAACACAAAGGAATATTGCAAAGGACATGTTTCATGTACAATGCTGAACAGCATTTTATATAATGCATATGTTGATTCGGTTGACCATAATGGCAATAGTAACTAATTTATCTAAAAAAAGCCATAGTATATTTATGTTGTAAAAATGTTTCGGAAATGCAGTATGCAGCTACTATTTTCTATTGCGTGCAACAGATCAGTGGGTGATTATTGGCTTACGTGGCATCAAGCCAACATTGGATTCTGTATCTGCAGTAACTTCTGCTAACAAGACCTCAATTGGTCATTGTGGGCTGTGAAAAATAAAGACTCTTACCAATGCTTGCTCTAATATGGCTAAAAAAATGCAATCTGACAGCCTGAGAGAGATCTCATCTTTTTAAGGGAACGGGACAAAAGTGAATCTGTGAATATTAAGAGGTAAAAACCTCTTTTAGAGATTTGGACTTTGACTTTACTTTGATATCTAGGAGTTGTACTGTTGGTAGGTTTGTTTTGCGAGTGTATTGCAGCAGGATTGGCGGGGTTTAATTAATAGCAGCTGGTGGAGGAGGGCCGTCTGCTGCTTGCTCCTGGGGCCAGTCTCACTGCACCATTGACTACATTACTGCAGACAACAATGAGGAATGGCAGCGCCAATGGCTGCTGCTCTCCTGGCCCTGCGTCTGGCCTTGTCATTCTGTGTAGTTGTTTCTGTTTTTGTACTTCATTTTTTTCCTTTCCTCTTTTGTCTGATATTTTGTCAGCGTTTGAGTTCCAGTTTGCTGATGCAAGTCTCACAGCAAGATCAGCTGACTCATGCTAAGAAACAAGCACACACAAATGCACACACAAACAATTGCATACCTAGACCACAAACTTTAGTTTTTTCAGTGGAGAGATGGGCTCATGCACTTTTAGTAAACCAAATGCATCTGCATTCAGTAAATTGTATTATTCACTGTATGCATTGACAAGTAATTTGACAGGTTTTGCAAGATTAAACATGTTAATTTATTTAATCTACACCTACTTTTTTATCACTTTATTTATAAAGGTAAAATTCTCGGCAAAAAAAATAACTTAATCTATAACTTATATAGTTCTAGACAGACCATGACATGTCTAGAGGAGATAAGAAGGTGTCTACAATATGGCCATTTGTGTGTTTGTGTGTCTCAAGTCAATAAATCCTATCTCCACAAAGCAGACTTGTCATCCAAGCTGAGCTTTAGCAGTCAAAACACAAAGTCTGTGTGCTTGTGTGTGTTTGCACGCGTTTAGCTTTATTTCCTGTTCTTATCTTGCCTCGTTCCCTAGCCTGCATGTGTTGTTATTGCAGTTTCATTTGATGCGTATTGGTGCTGAGACTTGCAACACACAGTACCTGAATACTAATCCAATCTGCTCGGGAGTTCAGCTCTGTCTCTGTGCATTAAAGCAGCCATAGATTACTTCTAAGGTATACATGAATGAGGGTCAAGGCTTCTGCGTGTATTTTGCAAAGTGGCTTGGCTTAAGGAAAGTAATTTAAACTGTGACCAGGTTGTTTTGCTAGGTTGAAATGACTAAAAAGCCATTGCCCACACAAGCTGTATCCAGCTTGTGATTTTTGCATGCGTTCACAAAGCTAATGTTTCAATCATCATTTTGCTTAAGACTAAGCACAATGAACTGACCTAAAGGGTGGAAAATAACTGAAATAACTGAAATACTACGAAAATAATACTGCTGCTGTTGCAGTGCCATCAATAAAGAATTCAATTAATAAATTTGAAATAAATTACTTAAAAGCAATGGAATAAATATCCAGAAAAGTACTTCCTGTACAGGATCGTAAATGCATATATAAGTAATCCGAAGTCTACTGAGCATATAAACCGGGATATTAAATTTAAGTGCATGTAAACGTGGTCACTGATATTTATGGTTAAGTATGTTCACTTGATTAGGTGACAAGCTTATTTAATCAGTGCTAATTTATTTTACACAGCTCTCATGGAATTTGATTCACTGTGATTCACTGTAGCCTGTCTATTAATCCCTACAACATATTAACCCATAAGTGATTTATATTAAATATTTTATGCATGCTGATCACATTGATGTGGCATTTACCCATTCAGTATTAATTCATAACCTCATCAGCGGGACTCGCTCCATCCAACAATGCCACGTTGCACCACATACTGTCCAGAAGCCACCTCATCAGGAGCAGGCCCAGGCATTGTAGGGAGGTCATACAGGCACATGGAGGCCACACACACACACTACTAAGACTCATTTTGACTTGTTCTAAGGACATTACATCAAAGTTGGATCAGCCTGTAGTGTGTTATTCCACTTTAACACACAAGAGTGTGCCAATTGTTGAGTGATTGTGTTGTCAGCACATTTAACTATGTAAAGAACAAAGTATTTACTATGAATATTTCATTCATACAGATCTAGGATGTGTTATTTTAGCCGTCCCTTTATTTTTTTGAGCAGTGTATAAATCCAAACCAATTGTTATGAGTTTTAAAGTACATGGATTTCATACATTTGCCTTTTTTGACCATTGCTACAATAATCGTATATTTTGGCAGACCATCAATGGTGATGTTATTTTACTGATTGGTCTTCACTCATTCATTATTCATGTATAGGAGTGATGTATAGAAGTGATGAGGTTTTGGGGTGACATGCTGCTCTGGTGTATATGTGGCAGCATGCGGACTACATTTGCTGCAGCCTATTGGACAGCAGCCTGAAATCAAACTGCCCTGCAGTACGTTTTTGCTGCATTCCACTCTTCGCACGGCAGCACCTGCCTTCCACCTCCGGCCTTCATTCACTCACTGCCAAGCCTCTCAGAGAGCGTGCCAAAGCCCTTGGGATTGTGTGTGCTGGGAAAGTGAATGTCTCAGATTTAGACATTAAAGGATTAGTTTATCCAAATATGAAAAATAATTTACTAGTATGAATTCCAAACTCGTGTACATTATATTTTTTTAATTTTTGCTGTTACGTCATAGGATACGGTCTGATTTTTATATTAAGAACTACCCATATAAAGCCACATATTTTCAGTTGTTTTGGATTTTGCCAATCTCCATTTTTAGTTTCATTATAAAGTATATCTAAAAAGTATTTAAAAGCAGCCAGAATTTTCTTCAAAAAATGTACCTTATTTTTGACAGAAGAGACATATGGGTTTGGAATGACATGAGGGAGAATAAAATATGATAGGAATTCACTATTCCTTTAAAGTTGAGTCCAAATTAAACGTTTAAGGCTGGTTGAACACATTCAGTTCAGATCTTTTGGTTTAGGTTCCCTGTCTGTGGCTAATAATATAAGATTAATGAGGTCAGAATCATCAGCAATGAGCTTTTCAGTTAATCCTTGTCCTACCATTCAGTGCTCAGATGAAATTTTCTGCTCTTTCTCTTTTCCAGTGCTACAGCTGGGAGCAATCATACATTGGTGGCCTCATTTTGCGGGTTTGTGGATTGAGTTGGGGGGTGGTTGGTGGGCTCAGTGAAAAATGTGCAACTGCAATTTATCGAAGCTTACTTAAAAGGCGGAAATGCATTTGAACTGGGGAGTGTGTCCGTTTCTGTTTCCACTATAGTTCCTGATTTGGCACTTGATTCCTTCCTCTGCTTTTCCGTCAGGAGATAAGCTTGAGCAAGCCACTGGAATAAAAGCTCTTTGATAAAACTGCATTGCTCTCAGCATATTAAGAAAACACTTTCTTGAATGAATATTGGGGAAGGCTGTGAGTGTGATTGTATGATTGGGTTTTATGGCTTTTGTCGCTATAATGAAGCTAAGTGTGAAGTGATTTTGAACCCCACTCATACTCTGCGTGGGTGTTTTTGAGTACAATACGGATAACTGCTTATTATCGCTTCTTAGCATAAGATTAGAGATCTTTAGATCTCTTTCATAGCCTTAAAGGTTAGAAAAGACACATGTGCCTTTTTCTTTATGTACATGTTACAAATCCATACTTCTGCTCATTATAATTTGTTGTAATATAAATATAAGCATGCACCTCACACATATGAATTAAACAAACATATAATTTGTGTCAGGTACTGTGATAGTGCAGAGTTAGATTTATGGTACTTCTACAGAAACCATACTCATTCACACTCAGTCATTTCTCCTTTTTTTAATC
Source organism: Enteromius thamalakanensis (assembly GCA_032357475.1). NCBI lineage: Eukaryota > Metazoa > Chordata > Actinopteri > Cypriniformes > Cyprinidae > Enteromius > Enteromius thamalakanensis. Next base: position 6,458,080 of record JAUCMT010000068.1, read on the forward strand.
CTTTCTGACTCACCAGGCTGCAGAGCTGTGAAGTCCGAGAGGGTTTGAGAGAGTTGTTTACAAGGATCCGATGTGTGGAGATTAACAACAACATGATGCTCAGTTCTTACTGGAAACCTCTAAGGACCAGTCCGTTTTGTGGATCTATGGCAGCTGTGCGCTCGATCGCAGTTGCTTACCGTGTCTTTTTGTATCAATGTGTGAGGAACTGCAGTAAACCCAGTAGATTTTGCACCTAGAGTGATGTGAAACAATGAAAGTCATATCTTTAGTATCAAGTGCTTTCGTTCATATATATCGTTAAGCTAAAAACAAACATTTTGTCATCTTCTACTCACTTTCAAGTTGTTCTTTCTTCTGTGTTTATTTTGCTAAGCTTTTGAATGCCCTACTATAAATGAAAATGATTAAACAAAACCATGAACTATGACTCAACTCAGGTGCACTTTATTGAAAAATATGCTGAAATACTTCAATGCTCTTTTAAAATACAGTTTTTTTGCACATCCCAGGCAAGTGTGTACAGCCAAGCTATGATAAGAACTTTATTTAAATATTGTTATTGTGCCAAAGGCTTTCCGAGGACTGAAGCGGCCCACAAAAAGGATATCACCAAATTCCAGAAGCCCCTGTCTCCTGTCACGAACAATCACTGCACAGCGAGGTGTATAGTTGTCCCAAGGCGGCTGTTGTGTGTTAAAACAGCTGACTATATATTTATGAACTGAAAATGGCTTTTCGTCTGCAGATACATATTTTTACATAAGAAAGAAATTGTACATGTGGTCGAAATTTCTGTAAAGGTGCACAGACTTGTGCTTCAGTAGTTGTATTTGAGTTTGTGTTTATTGTAGGTATTAGAATATAAAATTATGATTCCTAGGAATCCTAACTATTCTATCTATGATTCTTGTACTTTTAAGAACGTGATTGATTTAGACTTATACATACGAACGTATGAGCAGGCTGATTCATTAATCTTTTGGAATTGCTTTTTTTAGTAGCTTCATGAAGATAATGTTTAAGTATTTACTTTATTTTTTTTAAAGCAGATTTACAACCAGTTTTTGATCTCTAGGGTTAGCTGGACATGCATTGTCTCTACCCAAACCTATTTCAACTACACATAGTATAAAGAAAGCAGAAGTATTTGAGAGCTTCAGAGCATTGCACTCTTGTTTCAAAGCCTTTGAAATTACATTTAGAGTTTTATGTGATCTTTGGTCGTGGACCATGAACATTGGAAAAAGCAATTGAAGAAATGTGATTATGAATCATATGATCCTTTTTTATTGTAGAGTCCGAGCAGTGCTTTTGATCTTTTTTCTAAATATTGAAAAAACATTGTGCATGAGAGTAAAAGAAAAAGCCCGCAGAATGTCTTTCTGCACATTTGCATGAAATAAGGCGATTTCTAATCTATTGTAGAGATCTAGCCTATGGCCTAGTGCTAAAATTGCCAGCTTCAAATCTTTGATCATTTTGCACAGCTACACTTTGAGCTGTTCGTCTCTCGGTGGGCCTTGCTGTGGCATATGTGTGATCTGGCACATTGCGTTACACTCCTTCCTCTTCCTCATTCTTGTAAACGCAGTTCATATCATCTGCATATAAAGTTTATCTATAAGTAGAATCTATGCATGAACAGACAGTGCTATTTATTCAGTTGTGTTTTGCAAGTCATATGACATTCTCATATCTTTTCACTGAATATGTACAGCACAGCAGATCAGTTTATTTCCAAACCAGCAAATTTTAATCTTACAACACAGATCTCTCGGGTTGACACTAATGAAATCTTGCAACGTTTCTTGGACTTGTGCCTTGATAACATTTTGGATTTATTATGCTAATAATTTGTTTTTTTTATAAATGCATTTAAATAATATAGTATATGAATAGTGGTGATCGTTCAGTGATATTCTGAAATATTATTAAAATTCAAAATCACTGTTTTCTATTTCAAAATGTGGTAATTAACCTCTCAATACAAGTCAAAATGTTATTTAATGTGTCTATATCACCTCGACTACATTAGTAATTTTTAAAATTCAGATTTGGGGGAAAAAAATCTCTGCTTTAAGACAGGCTGTTCAAACAGCTTTTTAGGGGGAAATCAACTTGCAGAATACTTATAGATGTCGCCATATATTAAGCTATGCGGGTTTTGCTTTTGTTAAGCTGGTGAAGCTCCCAAAATCAGCATTAGGGTGCCGGTTGACATATGCTTCTTTGTTTACTGTTTATCCTCATTTAAGGGCAGATTACAGGGCTAATAACGTTCGCAACATGCAGCAGGGAGATATACGTTCCTCATTAGCAGCGATTAGCATTTCACTAACTCCTGCAAGAGGCCACACTTTGATGTTCTCCCCTTAGTCCAAATACTCTCTGAAGTAATTGCATTTGCTGCTTGTGTCATTTATCCAAAGCCTCATCGTGCTCATCTCTCGACTTTCAGTTCTCTCAACTCTGTCAGTGATTTATTTCTGCATTCCCCGTTCTTCAGCTTGTTGATTGGTTAAAAAGATACATTAGGACTAAGTGAAGGGTTAACACAGAACACAAGCTTATGGTCTTAAAAGCTGATTAAGTTCAAGTTGGGATGATTTCTGTCTTGGCGTCATTATTTTTAGTGGTGTTAAGGTATTAAGTGATCAGTTTACTGTCAGGTACACGTGGTATTGGAGACTTAAAGGTACAGTTCCCACAATAATAAAAAATCTGTCATCATTTACTTACCAGGTTGTTCCAAACCTGTATAAGGTTTGTGCAAAAAAAGGAAGATATTTTGAAAAATAGTTGATGGTAGCCTTTGACTTCCATAGTATTTTTTCCGTGCAATGAAAGTCAATGGCTGTTTGTTTACCAGCATTCTTTAAAATATCTTTTTTCATCTTTTCACGTATTTCGTCTGATAATCTGACAGTTATGGGAAGATGAAATGTTATTTTGAGAACAAGCCAAACATTTCAGTGGGTAGGGAAGACACTTTTTGAACAGTTTTTTAAGACACTATTTAACATTATTATCCTTTTCTCTGGCCTTCCAGGAAAGAACAGCACCTCCTCTCTTCAGTAAACTGCTGGTATCTGGTTTTGAACCAGACTCGAAGAGAAAGCCGAGATCATGCCACACTTAACGACATCTACATTAATAATGTCATCGTTCGCCTGGCTCAGATCAGCGATGACGTCATCCGGCTCTTCAAAAAGGTCTGTATTCTGTAGCGAAATCGTTCTTTTTCTTCCCACATCCAGTTAAATACCATGATAATCTTGTCTCCACTTTTACAGTGTAGCTAACAGAGACCTCTGTGTTAATACTTACAGTTCGATCAAACCTTTAAGTGCTGAGACATTTTTTATGCAAAATCTGATTAAAAATAGATAGGAAGATGCATGGCATTGTGGGATTCAGTATTGTGTGTTTTTTTTTTATTTGTATACATCTATAAAAACAAGATTTGCACGGGCAAATAGCCTCGGAGTCAACAGACAAGTCCCACAAAGCACAAATTTTTTTTTTTTTTACCACCTCTGTGTTTTTGTTTACATTTTTTATCTCACATTTGCAAGTTTATATGCCACAATGCACACTTTTTTTTCTCAGAACTGAATTTTGCAGCTTATATCTGTTTCAAGAGTTTACGCTTTCCTTGTAATAATAATAATAATAATAATAAAGCAAATTTGGCGAGCTGTCTAGGGAGCGAGCCGGGAGAACGGCAAACTAGTGAAGGGAAGAGATTTGATTGGGCGCGAATAAACAAGGGATGATAAGGTAGCCGTGAGTGATTACTTGTTCAGCGATCCTCTCGAAACAAAGTTATTTGCAAAACTTTTACCTTATTTTATAACTTCATATCTGACACTTTTCAAGGAATGGGTCTTAAATAAATTCAGAATGGCAAAAAGTATGCAAAAAAAGGAATAGGAAACATTGAACATTTACAAATGTGGAAAATCATAACAGCCACTCCAAAATCGTTATATATTCTTTCCCAAGCCAGCTGACTTCATACATTAGCATGCAATTTTTTGTCATAGATTTTTTTAGAACAGCACCGTCTACCTCCTGCTTTCTTGTTTTAGCTGCCTGAATTTTAGGCTGATTTTAAATGCTTGCAGGCCGTGTGTACGGATGGTATGCGACAAAATGAATGTGCATGTCTAAACGCGTGCTGTCTCACAGTGTGACCACAACCTATTTATGCACATCCTCTCAGAGTTAAAGTCATACTGTGGTGAGGAGTGCCGCCACTGGCTGTATTCTCTGTGGTGTGACTTATGGGGTCTGGACTATATGAGTTGGAACGCTGTCAACACATAGCCTGCATTCCTGTGGTGTAATCCAAACACTTCTAGCGTGTTTACACCTGGCTGCTTTTCCTGTAGGTGAGGCCCTGTGCTTCCAGCCGCCATTCATAGGAGAGTGCTTCTGTGAGGTGACTGTGAACCAATAAAACACACCCAGAGCACCCTGGGAAACTGTTAATTGCTTGCAGTGAGTGTACTCAAGGTCACCTACTGTAAGATACCTTCCTCTGTATGAATGCGCATAAATTTTGCTGTTATGTGACAAGCTGATATTTATAAACAGGACTGCTTATCTTTACAGATTTGATGACTGATTCCAATTCACTTCTAATTTCTTTATGTACTTTTTTTATTACAATGTAGTTTGATTCAATTTTGAATAATTTAGGCATTTACAGTTATAATGTACATTTTGTTCCAAAAAAAAAAAAAGCTCTCTCAGCCAATGTTCTTAGTATATAGAGAGCAAAAATAACTTGATATATTACAAAAATATTCCGTATGTTTTATTTTATTTTTTTTTTATTTTATCACCAATAATTATAAATATTATTAATATGTGGATATGCAATAAAGAAACCTTTAAATTGCATTTCAAGTGTCAAACCGTTATAACTAGTAAAATTATTATAAAAATCAAAATGCTAAAATAAAATAACTGGCTCAAAAGAGTAAATTCTGCTCAGCTCGGTTAAATGTTTTTGTTGTTCTATAGCCTGCATGAATGTATCCATAAAATTGACATAAAATTAGTTTTGCAAAATGATAAATTGCCAAAATAAATGCTTTTGTGTACGTGATATATGTGTGTGCTTTGTATATTTATTATGTAGGCTATATATAAATGCATGTAAAGGATGTTGTGTTTATATATTATTTATTCACATTATAAATTATATAAATATAAATATATGTAAATAAATATAAATATTTTCAACATATATGCTGTATATGTATTTACATATACATAATAAATATACACAGAACACTTATATTAAACTTTTATTTTGTATGCGATAAATTTGCAATTAATTAATTGACAGCACTACATAAAATTATACAAATGTACAATAAACAAAACTTGTTCATGAAACTATATGATTTTGACACATTTGATTTTTTTCCTAAATCTGTGACATTTTTGAACATTTTTGGTGTTTTTGTATACAGTTGGATCGCTTTATGTCTGGTGTTAAAACCTAAGCTATTGAGAACCGGCAGTCTAGCAACATGAGTCTGCCGTCTGGAATGATAATGAAAAGCCTTCCCGACATCCTTAAGCTCTTATTTGAACTTTTTCTTTAATTATGTGTTTAGGACGTTCTGTAGTTAGTAAACACTTACAGCAGTTTTGTCTATGTCAGAGGATTCCAGCACACAGAGGGATGAGAAACGCACACCTGAGGTCAGCGAAACACTTCGCTGGTGGGTCGGATGAGCATGAATGAGCAGTGAAGACAGCTTGGAAATGTACTGTAGCTTGACAGCATTTTGAATGGTCTTACCAGTGCTTGCCAGTGTTATCAGCAGCAAGAGACTGCAGTGTGTCAGTGGCTTTGCTTGTTTCATAATATTGCATCAGAGGTTTCCACAGAGAGCTGTTGCCATATATGCTTCCCTGTGAATGTGATGTATGCCGTAATACTGGTTCTCAATCCCCATGGGCCGTTTATTAGTGCCTGTTTTGGCTCAGCAAAATGAATTTGCAAAGGGTTTGTGAGAAGACAAAGAAAAAAAGGAACACCTCATTATCTTACAAGATGAAACAACCTGTTATGCAATTTTCCCATGGTAATAACGTAATGTTTTTTTTTTACTTATCATATGACCAAGGCTTCTACTTATTTATTTATTAATATTTGTTTATTTAAATTGTGTTTTTTTTTATTTTAGGTATATGTTTCAAAACTAATATTTATTAACAATCTACTTATAATGAACCTTTAAAAACACTAATGAAGTCACAAATAATTCGTTTTAGTTTTAGTTTTAATTTAGTATTGTCACACCATCGAGCTGTGTTGAACACAACACAGCCGATCATTTTAACACACCCTCTAATTCTACTGATCCCAGCG
>JAUCMT010000068.1:6469046-6484171 GCA_032357475.1 Enteromius thamalakanensis
CCCAACTTTGTGAATAGATTAACGGCGATATTTTTTTTATCGCGCTGCGTTAACGCCGATAACGGCCCACCACTAATTTAAATACTTAAATACTGATTAATAAAACTTATGAAAGCTTTTATGTTAGCTAAATAATTAACTGAATTTCTGCTTGGTATGATGTTGAGGTTGTCGTATTCTCAGGTACTACATTTAAACCAATCATTGTACAGCTCTTCCATAGAAAGAGCCGTCTATTGACATTTCAGCATTTGTGGTCATGGTGGAGTGAGTCCACACTGCTTACACATGATCTGTTGGAGCACTCTACATTGTGTGCATGAAATGGTCCAAACATGTCATCAACATGGTAATTCAAACATTTTGGTTTATAAATTCAGGCCTCTAAAATGTCGTTACCAAATCCTTTTGATTGCTTAAACTGTATTTTGGTGCACCTATAATTTAACGAATTAACTACAAAGTTTAACGCAGTACAGTTGAGCAGTTAGAAAGTGTTTGATTCACCAAAAAAATAAATTGCCGCATAACCATAATACTGTATGTTTAAGAGTAGGCTGTATCTTCAGTAGAGGTGTTGGATTGAGTATCAGTGCAGGAAACTGTTAATGTATGGCAGGCTTCTTTTTGCATGATTGGAAAAATGTATATGTGACGTTCAGATTAACATTGGTTCTGCTATTTTTCCTTTTCGTCATTAGCAATTTCAGTTAGGCAACTCAATTTTTTGTATACGTTTGTCTTGTTTGGTGAAAAACCAAATCTGTTCACACTGTTAGCCGACATTATTTGAAAACATTGTGACAGCACTGGAATGATTAGGTCATCTATCTCTCCAAGGGATTAGGCTATGAAGTGTGTGCATGTTGAAGGTTTATCATTGAGGGATACGGTTTACCCCGACTGCTTCAGTTTCTCAGTGTCTAACTCTCCCTGCCAACACTTACCATCTGTCCCCACTCAGCTGGGGAGCATCCAGCTCAGCTGTCCTGAGAGTGAAAGAGAGGGAAAGTAAAACAATGTGTGTGCATGATAAAGACAGAGAAGTACTATTTCTTTATAATAATATCTTTATAACTTTTTTCTTATGTCGGTCCAGACTTTTTAAGAGGCCTTTGTGTTCTCTGATGCTCCTAATTTGTTCTCTTGATGCTGTGCCAGATGTAAGTCCTAGTGTAGTCCTCCAACCGTGGTTATCCTGATATAAATTACACTTTTTCATTTTAAGAAGAGCGTTCTGTTAAGTCTAAATGACGGCAACTTTATCATAACCCTTTCTTCCAAGATTTCCTCTAATGAGATGCCAGTGGCTCTCAAAGCAGGTTTTTGTCTTGGACTAACGTCAGCATCTAACAGCATCCCCGGCGAGATCCAGTGGGGTCTTGTGAAGAAACAATGCGGGGTTCACCCACCTCTCCTTATCTTTGTGAGGGACAAGACACCCACAGGGCGCAGTTAGTCGTGTGAGTCGCCACAAGTGATTAGGGAAACTGTCTAATATGCCTTCATCTCAGGGCATTCATGGCTAAATAGACCATGTTAAGTATTGCTATTTTTACAGTCCCCTTAGGGATTAGGCACCCATGAATACAAGGGAAACATTCACCCCGCCTCTTTCCATCTCATTTCTTTGTCTCAGTTACTCTCTCTCTAGTTCCCTTGGTCACGCAGTAATAGGGAGCGTTTACACAGGACGTGTTCTTGCATCCCTCTGTGCTGTTTCTTATTTGTTTTTCGAAGTAAATGTGCTAGACCGTAGGGGCTACATGATTCTCACTAAACATAATAAGGAAGTAATTTCATATAAATGTATTTTATAAATATATTAAATTATATACATTACTGTATATAACATTCAGTAAAAATTTATGAGATGCAATATTATTTCTTATGCATCCAGAACACGATGAGAATAGTTTCTCAATTGCTTTATGATTTAATTTTATACATCTCATTACACTTATATTGTTTTCTGTATCAGTATTAAAATGGGAGTTAAGCTTTGCTGCATAGCACATTTGCAGCATTTATTTGGTGTTACACTAAAATCATCATCAACATTGTGGGTTGAAATAGGTGAAACTGCAAAAATAAATTGCCATTAATACAACTGTAATAATCATGGGTGATACATTTGTTACAGTATTTTTAAATATTTGTTGACATTAATTAATAAATTCAACTGGTCATTGTTAGTTCGTAGTTCATAAAATAATATTAACAGATACAGCATTTGATCTTAATAATGTACTAGTAAATGTTGAAATGAATGTAAGATATTATTAAGTAATATTTTCATTGTTTGGTTATTGTTAACTAAAGGAACATTATTGTAATGTCGTTCTAAATTTGTTCGATTTTTGTTAAAATTTTCAAAACACAAATTAAGATATAAAATCTGAGTTCTTTCTGATCCTAGTTTCACAATTACCATATACACCGCCCAGAAAGGTAGCAAAGCATTGCTAAAATAGTCCATGTGACATCTGTGGTTCAATCATCATGTTATGAAGCTATGAGAATTCTATTTATGTGCAAAGAAAACAGAAATAACAACTTAAATGGACAATTTAGACATTTGTTGATGTCCTGTATAAACGCCGGCTCCTGATGTAGCGTAGCTGTATTGTGACGTAATGCTACATAACACTGCCGTAACACCGGTGTGTAAAGTCCCCAGTGTTCTTCTGTCATTCCCTCCTTTCACACAGCTCTGCTTCCACATCAGGCTTCAGCGTCAATATTTACTCAGCAGAAGACTAGACCCCCCTGCATCGCTCATCAACAGCTCAGTCCCACTGGAGAGCCTCAGCGCTGTGTGGGAGTCTGGACCGTACCAAATGCGCTGGAAGAGGGTTGTCTGTAAAACTCAGTGGGAGGTTAAAGCATCAGTGCCGGCTAAGAGGCCAGCTTAAAGCAATGAGATCACCTTGAAGAGGTGGATGATGTACCTCTGCTTTGTTAACGTGATACGCCCACTTCATCCTAAAGTTGGTTTCGAGCTGAGATACAGGCACCCACAACTTCTGTTCTGTCTCTTTCTCTTCCACATTCTCCTCTTTCCCAAAAGGCCTCTTGGATTTTGTGCTGATGGATATAACCATGCGTTTCTTTAGTGTTTAAGGCTGTTTGTACACAAGAGGCCTGATGCAAGAGATCAGAGGGTTAGATCAATCCATCTTCAAAGCTCAATCTAAATCGATTCATCAGAGACAACACAGCACCTGTTCATCTGAACCGCATCATGAGAGAAATGCTGCATGAAGATGAATGAATCACCTCACTTCAATAAGCATGACGCATTTCAGTCTCATTTAAACATTTGATAGCTAATAAAACAAGCAGAACTTTCATTTCATTTGCAGGCTTAATTAACACTATAAAACTCTCATTGAAAGGGTAGTGCGTTCACAGATACATTTTGTCATCATTTACCCGGCCTCATGTCTTCCAAAACACAAAAACCTTGTTTTCTTCAATGGAACAGGAAAAGAAATGCTTTGAAGAATGTTTATGCTCCTTTTTTTATGGGACCAGGATCTGACATAAAATTCAACATAAAGAGAGAATTTAGCTTTTTACATTTGCGCAATATTAATATTTTATTTGTTAATGTTTAACAAACATGCTTTAAAAATAGCTAAACATGAGTAAATGACTTAAACTTGTCCTTTATCTTCCTGTTAATTCAATGAAATATTAAGGCCAGGTTTACATGTCAGCGTTATACAGGGTGGGCCATTTATATGGATACACCTTAATAAAATGGTAACGGTTGGTGATAATAACTTCCTGTTTGTGGCACATTAGTATACAGTATGTGAGGGGGACACTTTTCAAGATGGGTGGTGACCATGGTGGCCATTTTATTATTTGTTTATGAAGGCGTAGCCATATAAATGGCCCACCCTGTAGATAAAAGTGGAAAAGATTGTGTTTTTAAAAAGTTAAAAAAAGTAACATATACACAAGTGTTTTCAAAACATTCTCAACGTTCACATTTACATGTATCCGGGAAAACTCTTGAGCAGCAACAACAGCACCATGTACTCTGCCATTGTTTCGCACAGGTATGTTTGTTCGCGCTTACCTTTAAAATTGTCGTGATGCGCATGTCTGCACTTATTATGCACGTGACATCACCATTTTCAAAGATTCCCATATTGGGTGAAACGAAAAGGAAACGAAAACAGTGGTGTTTTTAAAAACTTGCACTTCGAAGCCCATTTCAAAATGAAAAGTTTTAAGGCCCCAAAATGTTACATTTGTATCTCTTGATTGTTCATATTGCATCTGTGTCATTAAAAGGTAAACAGATGCAGGCTCGAGTCAATTAGCTTAAAGTAATTTAATTTAATTTCACAGTTTTTGTTAAATATCTTAGGCGACATCCTGTTTCTCACACTCTATGTGCTGCGTGAGAAATTGTTCCCATCAGGAGCTTATTTTTCCAGTACTTTATAGTCTTGCAGGCTGATAAACAGATCTTTAGAGAATTTGAGAGTTTGCCTGCTAAAGTGAAAACACCTTGGACAAATCACAGACTAATGTTCCTTGAGACCGTACAGGACCAGAGCGGCAGCTAATCTGCTTGTGTGGGCTTTGCGCAATGATGGAACAACATTTCTGTAGGGACACGGACATTAAATATTGATTTAAGTTGGAAGTAGTTTAATGGGAGGACAAAAAGAGTGCAAAACACAACACTAGCTCAGCTATGTAAGAAATCAGTTGCCATGGACAACTGTAAAAACAAATAAATAAATAAGCTATTATACTAAATATTAGATGGGAGACATCACGATTGACCAATTCGAACTGTTTAAACGGTTTGGAAGCTCTTTGGTTGCTTTTCTTTCATTCATCACAATAGGTTGGCAGCATCTCTAAGCCCTTAGATTAGACATCCAGTGACTCGTGCTGCTGATGGTGTCGCTTGTCGGCGCTGAATGAGAAAATTAAAGGGTACATACACTATAGAATAATGAACGCACTCCAATGAGCAAGTCTATTTTTACACCAATTCTTATCTGATTGTTGTTTTGTGAGGCCTGCTGTCTTTTGCTTACTAGAAAGGGGAAGTCAGAGATTGTTATGGAGCAAGAAAGAAGAGCATGAGTCATGCTACAGTCAGGAGACTGGGAGGTGGTGTTGGCCCTATATGCTTTGCCTGAATTAGTTTTATGCTTTTAGGTGGGAATGCACTAAATCGATAATAAATCGATTGTTGACTTGCTTAATTGCTAAGCAATTAAATGCTCAATTAAAAACGTATAATTATTAATATTTAACTTTTTATGTTGTTGTTTTTTTTTGCTAATATATTATACATTTTATATTTTTGTTTCAATTTAATAGGAAATCTTTCAGTTTAATTTCTATATAACATTTAATATTTTTGGAATAATTATGTATTTTTAATTTAATTATTTAAACCATTAATATATATATATATATATATTTTTTTTATTAACTTGCAGAGATACTGTAAAGAAATGTGAAAGTTTTGCCGGTATTGTTTCCAACTACTGACTGGTGTATGGCATTGTGACATCCCTACTTTAAAATGTCACCCAGGTGAAGCAGACAGGCTGAATACAAATAAAAAAGAAAATAAAGGCAAACGTTAGAGGTTGAGAGGACACGAGGGAGACATGAGGTGTATAAGGAAACTATGGAAACTGTTTAGGATGTAACCGAGCGAGAGAGCGATGGAGTAAGCGAAAAAGCCTTTGAAGATGAGCAGGTGGGCTTTTGCCTTTGATACATGTAGCTGCTCCTTTTAATTTGGCTCATGCCTCTTCTATCTGTAGACAGAGAGCTGTCTGTGACTCCAGGCTTTAGCTAAAGGCCCTGTAATGATAATCTATTGCTGGAAGCTCAGGTCATACCCCCATGGTCATGTGTATGCGGATCTGTTCCGGATGCAGCTCTCTCGGGTGGATGTGCGCTAGGGAGGGAGAGAGCTTTGTGATATTTCATTGTGCCTGTAAGAGGCACAAGCCTCTTGAAGAAACAGTAGGGAGGATTCCAGGACAAAGAGGATGGAGAAACAGGGGGAAAAGTAGAGACGACAAGTGGAGTGAAACAGATATGGGTGGAGAAAAGACTGCAAGGGAATAAATAACATAAGGCGGGACAAAGGCAAGTTGAGGAGGTTGAGGCAAATGTATTTTGGGTGATGGTGAAGTGAAGGCAGCACTGTCAACAGTAAATGTTCAAGAAGAAGTCCCCCTGTAATCACGAGGCAGAAAGGTTTCATTTTTGGAGGCAAACATGCTCAATACTGCTGCTAAATTTTAATGATGCTATTTTCCCTGACAGTTTTTGAGTTTAATATGCACATTATTGTTTGGCCTGTGATTTATGCCCAGACATGGAGTCGTTTGTTTCATGTTTAGTCATTACGTGTTGCTAAACCCCCTGGGCTCTGGCATTTCTCATGTACTCATGTGAAAGCCCTCAACAACTTGACCGTGTGTGTCTGTCTCTGTGAATGAGGAAAAATTCAGCTTTGTGTTGGTTTGCAAGTGGATATTTAGGTGGGTTAGCTGATCCAAAAAATAAAAAGTTATTCCAGGTTTATGTGGTTTTCTGTCTTTCAAGAAAAAAGCTGATGGTTTACATTTATTTCTTTCCAGGCAATAAAGTAAAAGAAAATGAATGCATTCAATCTCCCAAAAGGACAAAAAGCATCATAAAAGTCATCCATACATCTTGCTCGTTAAGCCGTACGTCTCACTTTGACTTGACACGATTATGAGAACAGAAAGAAACTTAGCTTTTTTTTATCGGTTGACTGCATCATTATGCACTATATTTAAATGTATGTATAAAAAAAGCATTCTCTAAGGACAATAATATTAAATCCAGTCTCTTTTGCAGATCTGTTTTTTTTAACTGTTCAAAATCTTGAAATGCAAACATCTAAAACAAAAACAAAAGCTGTGATTTGTGAAGACAAATTTCTCTTGAAACCTCAAAATTATATTATTCAAGCATTGCAAGAGGAAGGAAAATAAGTACAATTATAATATGATTAAATTGAATAATACAATTATTATAAATGAATAAACCTCAGCTCAGGTATATGGTCTCTGTCTTGAGTCAACACACAGACACAGAGAGACTGATATTGAGAAACCTTAGGTTCTTCAATAGTGTGAAATGAGACAATCTTCTAAATTACTACTTTTGTATTTCATGGATAGAAATAAAGTCATAAGGTTTTAAAACAACATGATGATTAAATATTGACGGTGCTGTTCCTGGAACCTTCCATTTGCTTACGCATGATGTTTTGTGCTTCGTAGCCTGGTGCAGACAAATTTCAATACATGAATTTAATCCAGGTAAAATACTCACAGATGATGTCCTGTATTGGAGTACTCCTGGTTGACACAAATCAATATCTGAGATTTGCATAGTAGGCAGAAGGCCAGTGCACAGTCCTGCCAAGAGCGTTGTGAGATATTGATGTACCACTGAATAAACAGCCACCGTTCTCACACACAGACGGCACTACAGCAACCTCACAGTCTGCATGCGATTTGCTAGTTCGGATCACGTCCTTTTAGATTAAAACACTTCCTCATTTCCTGGCTGCATCACCTGTTGTGGTGTGTGCACACGCGTTTCAATGCCTCAAAGGCAGATAAACATGTTGGATAATGTCATTGAGGATCTGAACCACCACACTTTGCAGAGTCCCAAAGGACTTTGAGGTTTTACTGCATCGTAAAATACTTAAATGCGAGTCGATGCGTTTTTGCCACAAGCTGTTTGTTAGATCCAGCGTCATTCTGTCTCTTATTCTTTCTAATGTGTGGGTGTAGGATGCATGCATGAATCAGTGTGTGTGTGGGGGGGTGGGGGGGGCTTTATTTTTTGGAGAGCTTTCTGAGAAGACTGAACGAACATTTGACAGAAACCCATGCCTTTTTTTTTTTTAAAGATTTGTTTTTTATTAACATAATTACTTACAAGATGTAAACAGAGTATTAAGGGTCTACAGTTTGTTACATCCTAAGTACAAAGAATTAACATTTTAAAATTTTGAACATCAGAGAAGAAGAAAAAAACCCCACAAATAAATAAAATAAACACAATCTATAATAAACAAAAATGAATATTACACAAACACTTACCATTTATATATCTAATTAGTCTATACAGTTTATACATATATCCATTTGTATACTCACATACTTAAATCTGCACATTATTCACAATAAATGCATCAATGAGGAAGTTAGAACTGCAGAGGGATAATTTGAAGTCGATCCAGGAGGCCTCATACTAACATGGACAGTCAAGTCTAGAGAAGGCAAAATGTCCATGAAAGGACCCCAGATTTCTCTAAAACCCCATGCCTTTTTGGACAGAAATCTCAATGATGGCGTGCTGACCTTCAGCTGAGAATCATCATGCCATTTTAACTCCTTAAGGTCTGGTATAGATATGATTGAGCAAGAGAAAAAAGATGCGAGCGCAAGCGAGGTAGAACATTTATATAAAGGACTATTGTGGGGTCTATAGATCAGCATGAACTGCTGAATAATGCCCATTTAGGCAACAGTTTAGCTGTTGGCTTCTGTAAGACAGAGGAAGTGGCTGGATAGAAGAAAGAGAGATTAGTCAGATCCTCAGGCAGGGATGTAAACGCTGACAAATACAGCTTTCGGCTGGCATCTCCGCTAGCCTCCCTTCTCTAGGCTCCTGACTCAGACAAGTTTCAGGGAGAGACGGCCATCAGCCAAAGCCGTCCTGCAATGTTCCTTCATTAATCTGCTCGCTGTTTGTAGCCTAATTGTCTGGACAGCTGATAGGCTTACTGCAGCGCCAAACTCGACTCTCCTCCTCGGCCCGGGCCTGCGCTGCAGTGATGAGGTTCTAGCTTACTTCTGAGACGAGAGAGACTATTCATTCTCTGTGATTTTTATCAGTGTTAAAAAAAACGTTCTCCTTTTCCAACTTAATTTGCAGAGACCGTTGTAAGTAATGGGGCGTTCACACTGACAGATTTCCAGCGACAAGGCAACTGGATATCATTTATTTTCAGTGAGAGTCTGCTATTTCTGACCAAAAAAAGTTGAGCAGAGCTAGGGGGTCCATGGATATTAAAGTAATTTATGATATTGCCAAAAATAGTTAGATAGCTGGTGTTAGTACTCTATATATGGTTTTGTTTAAATATTAAAATGAATTCAAATTAATTGAAGTTAGGCATCACAACATTTAAAAGTGTGAAAAATAGATATTAATTTTGGCACAAAATGTGTTTTTAAGCTGAACTTTGAAAGTGAGTATTAGATGCAACAAAAGGAATCTGGAGAGATTTAAATTTCAGATTGTTGTTGAAATGTAACGATTGCCTCTAATTTTAAATGGAAAGAGCCTTAGATGTTTATATGAAGAAATTAAACTTTTTATTTGACATTTCAATTTCACAAAGTATGTTTGTGTTTTTGCAGCAGCTCTGTAGCTGTTGAAAAGTAATTAACAGGTGCAGTGGATTTACTCACAGTCGAGCGTTGAGCACGTTTGAAGCAGATGTCATACATGTGACAATATTTTAAATGATTCCGGTTCATTCCTAAAGTTGTGCAACCCTACTGTGAAAAAAGTTATATAGCTATGCAGTGCTGAAAAGAGGCGGAGCTACAAAAGGTTGATGTGCTGAGCTTTCTTATCAACAGTACAGAAACTAACCAACCTCCAGCAATTAAACCCTGTTTGAGGGTGTTTGAGCTATAGTGTATAATGTAAGCACAGCACCAGCTATAAGTAACAAGTGTAAATGGCTGATGTGAAGTAGCCTATTTATTGTCCATTATAAATGTGGCACAAAGTTAATGATAAATTCCATACATACGTTTGGAGCTGTTTTGACTGAACAGCGGCAGACAGAAAAAGTGTTTAGAAAAGCAGTTTGAAAACAGTCATTATTTTTGCAATTTCGTTCAGTGCGGCTAATGGTTTAGAAATTACACACTTCACCTTTAAGGGATGAGGAATGCATAGCGCTGTCATACTAATTTAGGTGTAATTAATATGAAGTGGTTTCAGGATGACTTTGTAATAAAATGAGCTTATGAATTTGATCTGTCTGACCTACTGAATCAGTCATTCGTAGAGGTTCCTGAACACATTATGCCTCTCCTTGCCATAGAGCTTTATGCTTTCAGTATATAAACTAAGATGTGCAAGAAAGTCTGATTTACTGTGTGAAAACGCTCGCATGATTGCTGATTTTGTTATACAACTGCGTGACTGGAAAGTGCTGCCTGTGGTCTGTTCGCTCACCGCTGCATCCAGGAATGTACCTGTCAGCGTATCTCTTTATTGTCCCTTTTCCTTCATTCCTACATCCAAGCTACTTAGAGCTACAGCTATGATTTCTTCTTCCCCAGGAAAACCGATGCAGTGCATCTTCTTGTCTGCATGAAGCTACATTTATCAAAACAAAAATGCAATTTCTCCTTTACTCATCGATGGCTACTAAACAGCTCTGCTGCACAGATATGACCACCAGACCAAGTTTCAGACCACACCAACAATGTCTCTTTTTCACTATGAACCGTTTCATTAAATCATGTCCTGCCGATATTGATTGTTCCCTAAATAGTCCCAGTCCATATTAAACCCACCGCAGTAACTGTAAACCTAACAATGCATAACTGTATTGTTTCCCGCTGTGAGTTTGCTGGTCTTACGATCTTGTCCACTCCAATCACCTGCAGGTTTCCTCCCACGGGCCGCACCAACACCTGGTTGCCATGGCAACACACCCCTAATTAGCCGACTGGACTGGACACCGTGTGATTGTTGTTCCAGTGCTTCTGTACCTTTGAGAAATCAGCTTTCCTAAAAGTCAGGAGTGATTTACCAATCAGTGCAAATGCTGTGTGTGTGTCCATATTTATGTGTCATTGGATGTGTGTTTATTAGGTGATATGTGAAGGAATGGCTTCCCCGCCGTCTTTCTCTTTATCCGGGGAGCTAAAGGGACTGACAGCACCCAGTGGAATGCAGCCATTCTTTGCCTCCACAAAAGAGAGCATGAGCAGGGAACAAAGAAGGTCTTTGTGTCCCTTTCCCACCCTCTCGCCCTTCACCCCCTCCTTCCTTCCCTTTCTGTCTTTAGCAGCCTCTCTTTTTTATTTTCCTCTGCAGAGGCCATTGTGCTCTCAAGCAGCGGTGTCAGGAGTCACAAGCGCTGAGCTTGTTCGCTCTTTTATTATTTCATTTAGCTTTTCACCTGAGAGTCTGCCAGCGCATATGCCTGTTTAAGCAGAACTTGGTGTGCATATCCGCTCAAGATGTTTATTTTGGAAGCACGTGACCATAACTTAAAATTTTTTTTTTTTTAGAAGTGTTTCTTCAACTTAGGGCACTTTTGGGCTGGTGGTGTTTTACAAATTCCCTTAAAGCACACTTTTCAGACTCGCTAGTTTATTTTATTTGTTTGATATCAAATGATATTCTATCAAAGTCAGGGTTTTTTGGTGTTTCCTGCCCTAAACTGTGGTGAATAAATCTTGCATTTCTTTTTAAAATATGTGACATCAACAATTGCTTGATTGATAATGACTCAGTAGTTTTATTCTGTTCTCAGATGAGGAATTTTTCCATTAGTTTCTTCAAGGCATGTCTCGTTTCATGTCAAGCATGTTGTTCACTGACACATGTTTGCGTCCTCCATGCACTGGTTGTTGAAGTTGGTAAATACAGTGGATAAGATGTTGCTGTCGGGTGCTTCTGAGTCTTTGCTGCCGGTGTAAATGCAACCAGGAAATGGTGGTGGAAATTGGTTCTCAGGAAGAGCCCTATGTGTCTGTGAAAAGAGACAAATCTAATTGTAACTAGCCTTTATGTAAAAAAAAAACTAAAGTAAACATAAAGTAAAAAAATGGTTCAAATCCCTAAGACAAAAAAGTTCCAGTAGTTGAAAAACGACCTATAAACACAGCCAGTCATCAGCGTTTTATTTACTGAAGAGAGGAAATCTTGTTTTCCTTCTCTGGACCTTTTGATCTCCCTCTCTGCATGTGTGCTTGTCTCTTCTGCATGGCACCATCCTTCATCTTTCCTGTCCTTTTCACAAGAGAATGCTTTATTTCCAAATCCTGTTCAAAGCCAGTTTCACAGGACTGGAGGAGAGGGGCAAACCGCTGACGCAGCACAGTGATAGAGGGATGGCAGGAAGTGAAGCAGGGAAGGATAGGAAAATATGGGTAGGGAGAGTGTGCAGAGTCAGGTTGAAGAGACGAAGATAATGACGTGGATGTAAATATTAATATAAGAGATTAGAGGTGGGAAGCGGAGTTGTGTGAGTGGAGCGACAGCAATTTCCCCTCCTCGCATAAAGAAATCAGCAATCACTCCGCTCCAGATCTCATCCGGGGTTTCCATTTCCTGCTTCTCACTTGCTCCACACTCACAGCTGAAAAAATTCCATTCATCTGTGTCATGCCAGATTTAGATTTTTATATAATTTTTACATGATTAAAATGTGGGTACAACAAGCAGTTCATTCTAAGATGTTGTTCCAAACTTTGCTAAATGTGATTCACAAATTCAAAGATTAGAATGATTTTTGATTGATTTGTCTCTTACAGTGAAATATGTGCAGATCGTGCCACATTTTTCTGTCCGAGCCCGGCTCGCGTCCGACAAAGCTGTAACCGAACCCTACCTGAGCCCGCATTAAGATTAAGATATTTATGTCTGAGCCCGATCCCAGCCTGATCTAATTTTTTTCAAATACTAATGACACATGCACTTTTTTGTGTGGAAAGCCCGCTTTATTAAGCAACTGTAGGAAGGCATTCAGAAATGTCAAGAGATGACACACGGGGCAAAAAGAGCCGTTATAACACTGGCACACATGCACGCTGATGTGACCGAGCCCGAACCCGACCATCCTTTCTAAATATCTGTCTGATCCTGGCCTGGCCCGTTGGGTACCATCGGGTGTCGTCGGCTTGTGTCGGGTATCCATCCTCTACTATACATGGACAAATAGGCCTATATCCTGTTTTTCGCAACACCTCATTTTAAACTCAACATTTGTAACATTGTTGTCTTAAGTTGCTGGGGTATATTTTAATAAATTATTGTTTTTTATTTTTCCAAAAATCATTAGGACATTAATTAAAGATCATGTTCCATGAAGATATTTAATAAATGTATATATATATATATATAGAGAGAGAGAGAGAGAAAGAGAGATAAAAAAAATTTTTTTTGCACCCTCATTTTTTCCAGTTGGGCAAATACTGACCAATCCTTACAAACCGTATATTGATGAAATATTATTTATTCAGCTTTCAGACTATGTATAAATCTCTATGTAAAAAAAACCCCAAAACATTATGACTGGTTTTGTGGTCCAGGATAACATTTAATATTGATTTTTACAAAGCTTTTGGTAACACCTGATGTTGCGCAATACATCTAGACTATTCATCTCCTGTCAGCATTGTGCTCAGCTTTCTTTGTGGTTTGCAGTTGCATTATGGGCAGGTTCTAAGCTTGTGATAGAGCATATTTGAGCGATTAAAGGGAGAGAAAACACAGCTCAAAAAAAAAAAAAAAACACACTTTGCTCCAGGCAAAATATTGCAGCTCCCCTCTCCGCACCACTTACTGTGGTGAAAAGATGCCGAACAGGTTGGAGGAGACAGGGAAGCCAGGATGGATTGATTTTGCTCTAAATGTGGCATGATGGTTAATTGAGAATGAGAGGAAAGGCATGGTGAAAGGAAAAGAGCAGGTGGGAAGAACGGTGGAAAATGTAGAATGCCACAACTGAATCACACAAGCAGCCAGAAGCTTCTCTCCTGCACCCGAGCAGCACGTGCGAGCGTGTCTGCCGCAGTCACCCCCCTTTCTGTTAAGTACACACACATCCTCTTCTCTCGCTGCCCGATTATATGCATGTTTATGTAAATCAGGTCATTAGGAAGATGCAGCTTCTGGGGTAAGGGCAGATGGAAGATGAGGGAAGGAAATCGTTTCCTCCGTTTTTTTTTAAACTGGTGTAGGAAGTTTGAGCAGTGTGAACATGAATCTTTTAAATCTGTTCGCTTAAAAGTTTGTTTAGACTCAACCGCTGATTCGTACTGTAGTGTACATTTTAGAGCCAGGAGGTGACAATGTGGGATTTCTTCCTGATAAACACCAAAGTAAACCTTTCATTCCAGTCTATTTTAGATGAGTCTGTCTTCTGGTTACTCTAGCAGTTCCTGACTCTGACATTAAGCTGCTTTGTGATGTGGACTGTTTGGGTTTTTGTACTGAGGCAGAACTCTGGCACATTGTGTTCTATGCAGCTAAAAGAGCTTTAAAAACCCCTTCATATCGTTCGGCCTCTCACTCTTCTCTTCCTTCCTTCAGTTCCTCGTTCTTTCTCTCTCAAAAGCCTAGACGGTCTATTGAAAAGAGTCAATTGAAAGCTCATTTCCCATCCTCTGATTCTTTCTCTCTCATTTGCACCATCGTCTTCTCTCGCCGCCTTTTTTCACACGTAAGAACTGACGCACATATGCTAGCGTGGAGGCATAAAAGCTTACTCTCTGGCTGTCTGGACATATAACACGCTAAACATGCATTGTCTATGCCTTTTGCTTCTATGCCTTTTGTAGCAGATTGCTGACACACATGCAGTCTTTGTCATGACAGACGCCAGGCTTATGTTCAACACTCTCATCATCTTCTTTAATGTCACGCTGTTCTTGATGTCTTCAATGTCACATTGATTTTTTCGTAACAGCTGCTGAAAGTTTCTTACATTAATTCTTATCATACCTTTGCTTTCTATGTTAAAGCAAACTAACATATATATCCTATGGACGAGCAGCTGTAGAAGCTGTTAAAGCTTCTCTTCAAGTTTTACATTTGTGTAGTATGCCATGTCTGGCAGATGTGCAAAAGCATATGGCCACGTTCACACAGCAGCAGTATACAGTTGTCAATCCTGTATTTGAGTCTTTAATGCTGTTCCGTTCACACACAGTTCAGTTATTTGAAGTAATTTGAATCCCAGAACTGGAAATTAGGTGCTGGGCGTCCGGCCAGAGGAGAACTGGACCCAACTAAGCCTGGTTCTCCCAAGGTTTTTT
>JAUCMT010000068.1:6484990-6499648 GCA_032357475.1 Enteromius thamalakanensis
GGGATCTATAGTTATTAAAATATTACATCTGAATGATTTTTCATATTTTAATACTGTCTCACATAAACAGCATGAACATGAAATAAGTTAGAAATCTTTAGAAATTTTTGGGGGTGCTTTTATTCATTTTGGGGGTGCTGAAGCACCCCCAAAAATGGGCTAAAATCGCCCCTGGTGTGCGCATTTCCCACAAGTTGGTATGAATGTCTGTAAAAATTCCCCAGTGCATGTCTGTTTAAATATCTCTCTCTTCGGTGGGGTGGTCTTATTCAAATAGCTGGCTATCTACATGGTTTCAGACTCAGACAGCACATAACAAACTAAATGTTTTTCTTGTTAGCTTGAGAAACCTAACTAAATGCGAAAACGGCTCAAAAAAGTTACCATCCAATGTCCCCTTTAAAATACTTCATGAAACTATCTGTATTGTTGTAGATACGGGATGTTTTTTAAATACAATCATTACTTTTGCTGTTTACTTTTGGGATGCTAGAAAATGACACACTTTCATTGTTAAAGTGTTGTGCAAGGACATACAGTAAAAGCTTCTCACGTGTAGTGTTTTATTTTAATATGCAAGGGGAAGCGATTGCCGTGTTGTCTCTCTTTATCTGCTGTACATTACGGAGGTGGATAGATTCTTCTTCTGAAAACGCTCTGGCTAATGCTGCATGAGCCAGCCTCAGTGCCAGCCACTTGTCAATCACACCAAGCGCCATGCCGACAGGCCTCTTGGGGGCAGGATTAGTGTACATATAGTGACAGGTATAAAAAAGCTGTTATCCTGACAGCCAGGTGTGTCAATTGTACCAGAATCAGCATTACAGGCATTTGAATACACTCACACTTACCACTCTCTCTTATATCACTGCAAGGCCTGTAAGCAACAAATCAGGCTGGGAATTTAAAATAGCTTCTATTGAATAAATCTAGTCTCAATGAATGACTCATATTAGGACATCTGAAGAGGATTCCTAGCTGCGCTTAATATAGATGTAACTTTAAATGTGACTGTACTCTGGAGGCATAATGTCTTCATTACTCGCTTTTGATGCATTAGTTTCAAGCTAGAAAAAAGTGTATTTTGGCCTTTGAGTTAAAGTTAAGTTTTTTTCATTGGATAAAAAAAGACACAAACCAGTTCTTCTGTTTTTGTCAAAATTAAGTCTCTCTCGCCATACACATGGGTTATGGATTCTGACTTAAAGAATAGGGTCAGATATCATTCTGAAAGGGAATAATGGCCAAATATACAGTATATAGGCTTGAGAATACTGATTAAAATAGAATGCTATTGTTATTCCACTTATTCATGGCTGCTTACAAAATAAGTAAAACATTAAGTTGTTCTTCACATTAAATTTTGACGTAGGTTTGAGAAAGCCTCTCCAGAAAGTTTAAAAGTTAGACATGCAATTAATAATTGATTTGAGTTAAAAATATATTTGATGTCATTAAGTGACTACTAACTAGAACAGTGTAGAACATTCAATAATACTGCCTAAAGGCCCCTTTACACCAAGCACAATAACAGTAAATATGGCTATAAAGATAGAGTTCTACAAATTGTTTTTAATCTTTATGAGTAGCAGAGTCCACACCACAACGATAATGATGAAAGACAGAGAAATTATATTGTTGGAATCATTTTCAGAATATTTTATTCTAATGAACGATATAAACATGACAGGCAATCAGAATCTGTCCTGTTCTCACGAGCTTGAGAATTTAAAGCGGCTGATCCGTGTGCACTGAGAATAAACAGACGATATTGTTTACCAGTGTGGACGCGAATATCGTTATCTTTATAGTTATCTTTATCGTGCTTGCTATTACAATATTGCATATGTATTAATTTATTGTATTAGTTAATAGAATTGCTTGCATAAATGTTTTTGTATTAGTGACTATTCTAAAGCTTGTGAACTGGCTGCCAGCAGAGCTGCTTTGAGCAAAGCTTTAAATCAGGCTGAAAACATTACTGAGATGTTTTGTTTCTTTTTGATGTGTGTTTAAATGAGGCCTGTTATTTAAGCTGCAGTCATTTCATGGCAGCCCACTGAATTGAATGAGCCGTGCCTCCGCTGGGCCCCATTTAAATGAGCCTGTCTCTTTCGGTATTATCTAATATATTCACATTAACACTCCTGGACTTAGTTTCAACTCAGAATCTCTGAATGGCGAGCTCTCTGATGCTAATGCCCTAAACAATGTTGTGCAAGCCTGCCATAGCAATGCAACTGATATGGCTAATACCGCGAAACAGATTGCGGTAACAAATCGCTAATCCACTGCCATCCACTCTCTGGAGCCCCGATGTGACTTAGCTCATTACAGGGGCCGTCTCTGAGAAAACAGAGAGGGAGAGGACAAGACTGCTCGAGAGGGGTCTAGTGCCATCCGGGCATGGTGTGAGAAAGGACAGGATTAGACGTGTAGAACAATTAAACTTGACTTTCTCGAGAACCATAAGCATGTTTGATATTTGTTAAAAATGCCTCAGGCATATTTGTTTGGTGAAAAATGGCCTAATAAGCCAACATTTGCTGATGATGGTGGCCTGTGACTGCTGTCGCATGCATCGGGTTTGGTTGAAATATGACTGACGTTGTAATTATCAGGCTTGAAGAAAGCTTAGCGTGCCTGTGTTTGTGCTCAGGGCTCGGCTCCCTACTGGGCTCTAACTGCAGACGGAGAATATAAACATTAATTGATGTCACACTATAATTCTACCAAGAATTTCTGACAGACTTTTCTTGCACCCTGTGAAGGAACTAGCATTCTGCCGCATTCATGCATTGATAATCAAAAGTGTGCCATGTTTAGTGCTCAATTATAGAGGATGCTGGCTACTTCTGCAAACACACTAAGCAGAGAGTGTGACGTTCATCTGAAGCACAAAGACGGGATGACCAGAGCCCAAACTTGCTCACGCTCCAGCAGTCAGCACTGCATTCCCATTTCACCTGTATTATTTATTCATCATTTTGAGTTATTTGGGTCCAGAAACGAATGGAACATTAACCAGCGATGTCAGCGTATGTAGATTAGTTCTTATTTGATTCTCTTGGTCTCTCAGTGGCTTTATCAGGTATTGTGGCAACACTGTTTCGCAGTACGTATATAAAAGTAGCTGTTATCCTTAAAAAAATGCTGAAAATGACAGTTAACATATGATGCCGGCCAATTTAATCTGCTTAGCAAACGGCCAGAGACAAAATGACAGAGCAAGTCTTATTGCAATGCAACTTTTGAAATTCCAAATTGAATTGTAAGGCAGCCAACAACCTCACAATGGCAGTTTTGAGCATGTGAAAACCCAAGATAGGCCAAACATAGCTGTCAGCACAGTCAGGTACTGACTAACCTCTTAATCATAATAAAGCAGCCATTCCATTTACCGCTTTATGCGCTTCGCTATTGCAGTGAATTGTACAGAGTTTCACATGTGTTAAGTTTTCTCCTTTGTTAAAGACATAACCGGGAATGCAAGGCAGGCCTATGTGTGATAGCCACGTAATATAATAACAACAATCAGACAGTTATGATGATTGCTGACACTGAGTCTCATGCACACCCATATGTGTGTAAGACCAATTTCATGCAGAATTACTGATGTATTTATGTTTGTATGTGTGTTATATAGATGCTTTTACATTCAATTATACAAATTACATGATACTTGAATGAAAGAGTTTTTTCTGAATATTGTGCAAAATAGAGTTGTCAGTCCTTTTTTTGATTCATTAATATGATTGTTGATTTACAAACAAATTCTCAGGACACCAAGTACGTCTGTAAAACAAAACATTTCTCTAACGACCCTCTGTAAAACTAGTCCCGTGTGAACAGGGCTTTAGTCTTCAGATTAACACATTCATATCATCCATTCAGACTGATTTATGAACATGAAGTGCGTATGAATAACCTGCCATATCCAATCTATCGCGCTGGAAGCATTGCCTTCTCTCATCTCTTGTGACTTCCCCTATTCATTCTTAGTTGGCCCCTATCAAACTCACAGCACTCTGTGAAACATATAGGGCTCAGGTAAGGCAAGAAAGGCACATACTCCCACTGTAACTTTACCTGATGGCATTGCAGTATATGCAAAATAATACATTTCACAGCCATCTCAGTTTAAACTACTGATATACATTTTTGTGTGTACAGTATATATATATATATATATATATATATACTGTATATATATATATACTGTACTTTACTTTACATGTCGCTATTAGTAAAGATGTTAACACTGTTAAGAAACATACAATCTCTCTCTGTATTTCTCACTAATAACAGAATCCCACACACCTGTTGTGAATCCATATGCACTTTATTTCGGCTTTCAGCTGTGTTTCGTTTTTCTGCATCTTACAGTTTGCTTGTTGTGCATATATTGAATATCTGAAAGAACAAAAAATTGTTTAATGGCCTTACAAAATCAGTTCTTGAACTCAAGGACAGTTAATTTGTTGACAGAATGAATCGCTGTTATAGAGGAGAGAAATTCAGACATGAGAGGCAAATAAAGAAATGGAGAAAGCCAGTCAGATGCTGCGGCCTTGTTGTAGCTTTTGCTATGTAAGTGCTATCCAGGGAGAACAGTGATAAAAAAGCGCATGCACCCTGGTCTGAAGGGACTTAAAGAGCTTTTAGTATGTGTGTGTTCGTCTGGTGGAAATATCAAAAGGCTTTAATGCATTTGGCTATTTCGCTCAAGCTACAGCTTTTACTTTCTCTCTCATGCTCACACCCTCTCTCCTCCTATTCTCTCTTTTGCAATCTTTCTTTCTTACCCTTTCCTGCTTAACTTGGGGTTTTAGTGATGGCACTGACCAAGGTCAAACATGTTAGGATGTGTATGGGTGCAGCATACAAAAGCATCTATATATATTTCTAACACTCTTTTCAGCAGAGATGCATGTATCAGAAGACCCTAGCGGTACTAGTCCGTGAAAGAATATTAGATTATATAAATCACTGTTGATACAGCCTTATCTGTCAACTTATGTGATATTGCTCAAATTTACAAAATTAAATATTTAATAAAACATGCAGTGTTCGTGTATGTGTGTGTACAGTGCATATATATATATATATATATATATGATTTTTTTCAAAAGCAATTTTAAGGTTTTTTTTTTTTTCAATATTTTTTTTTTTAATTTAAAAGTATTTATGTTTTTGTGTTTTACTGTTATAATTAGTTTACGTACAGTTTTAAAAAGGTTTAAATTAACATCTCAGATGTTCATTGTGGCCTGTTTTGAGTAAATGCAATAACTTGCGTGCATGTCTCTTTAAATGGAAATGAGCCACTTCTTTTCAGAACAGGGCTGTGTTAACTGTTTGTACCTCAGATCGTCTGCCAAAAAACATTGGTTTGGTTTTGACTGTCATATCTGTTGCGCTGAAATTATACACTATAAAATTATAAACTACTGATATACATTTTTCAGAGCGCACACATGAAGCAAACTCACAGAAAATATGTCACGTGGCATGTGAGTAATTAACAAAGGTCTCTTTCATGTCTTTTCGCGCTTAACCCGTCAAATACACCCATGTTTATGCCAAAAACAAGTGTTAAAACAGTTGTTACAGCTGTTTATGTTTGTGAAGGTGAACAGCTAGGAAAGACGTCACATGTTTATATTAGTTCTGTGTATTAAATTATAAATAGAACACATGTTAAGGACAGGTACAGTGACATCATATTTAATTATGTAATATGTAGTATGAGCCAGAGTTTCTATTTTTGGTGTACAGTTTTGCTAACAGTATTGCAGAGCAATATTTTTTTCCCGAGTGACCATGTGTAAATGTTTAAGTTTAAGGTCAATGTGTGCTTAGGTTAAAGGTGCTTTAGCGTGTCTCTAATTTAAACCGAAGCGTCAGCACGAGCTCTCAGGGGCTTCCTGCAGCTCTTAGTGTTGAATGTGAAAGTGTGTCTGTTCTCCCATTAGGAGTGCTAATGTGTTTTAGCGTTAACGCACAAGAGAGAGGCTTACCACAGAGCTCTCCCTGCAAGAGTGAGACGAGAGGGAGGCAAGAGCAAGAGAGGAAAAAGATTAAGACACTATGAAACTTTCCAGGATATGATGAGAAACTCATAGCAAATTAGCAGAGTGAGATTTGACATTAAGAATTAATGCGAGATAGACGAACAGCCCTGTTGTTATTCGCTTGTATCCTTTCAGCTTTCTCTAAATTGGCTGCAGTTGAATTTCTTCTGCTTAGCTATATTTACAGTCGTAATGGCTGCAAATAGAGGCTTTTTAGATGTTGGCACCTCGGCATCTACTCGGGGAGAGGGGGAAAAAAGGGAGAAACTGCAAATTAGATTGGGCTCATCACCACAGCAACACTGACAGTAGGTAGATTTGGTGTTCTAGGACAAAAGGAAAGTGGCTTGTTAGATTTAATTGAAGTGAGCAGGGCTAATGGAACCTCGTGGAGTACTGCAGGACTTCACTGAGAATCGCAGTCAGGTGAGGGATGCAGAAACCCAGCCACGCTACTGTCTCCTGCTTTATGAGTCAGTGTGTGCAGCGAGTGAAAGAACGGCGATGTAGCGCAATATGCTGCTGCATTCATTACGGATTTGGAGTTGTTTTTATTCCAGTCCTCATGAAAGCAGAGCGGATGATAGAGCGGCTCAGCGCTGGCACATGAACATGGCACCAGCACAATATGAGCAAATCGAAAGTTATCTGTTTGCGTGTAGCTGGTATTTCGGGATGTCTAGGCTCATGGAGAACATCGGTAGGGTCCAAGAAGTAAGGAAAATCCCAATTTTCTCCAAGAAGAGGCAGGTTTTTAGCAATAATGTATGAATCCTTCAAGACAGACATGTAACATGATTTGATATTTAGGCAAGTTTGCTTCCGCAGATCCCAAACCAGAGACTTGAAATATACAGTACTTAGTATAAAAGAACATTTTATACAAATACATATAATACATATACAATATACAATACATATAAATTAGGGCTGGGCGATATATATCGTACGATATATTATGCGCATCTCATCAGTAAAGCCGGTTCTTTGATTAGGGCTAAAACTCCATCACCTGTATTTAGAAGGAACGCTAGCTTATAAACAGAGCCGTAGATCACTGAGAAGCTTCGTGTTGAATCACCCGCGAAACTCAACGCGCAGCTTATTTAATAATATTGGTCTTTAAATGTAACACATTTAAATGTCCAATGAAAGCCACTAAAAGCACATTCAGTTTTCTTCGAAACAGATGGAGACAGTTCGGAAATGAGTGGTGCCAGAAACTCTATTGCATTTGTAAATGACGTACCACCTGCAATAAAATTTTAATTAACTAAAGAAAAGATATATATAACACTTTAATATTTTATAATTGTACTTGAGTATATCGTTCGTTTGGACTTCAGCACTACTTCTACACAATTAAAGTGCATTAAACGCAAAATTATTTGTTCAAATATTAATAAAAAGTAAAAGTTAAATTGCAGAGTATTTAGTATATTAATATGTATTTGTAGTATACTTAGCATGAATTAAATTGTTCTGCTTAAACCGGTGCTAAATATACAGTTGTGGTCAAGTTTTATTTTTCAAATCTTTGATAATCAGGTTGTGTCCTGCTCTTCCCTAATTTACATTTTTTAATTGTATGTGTAAACCTTTGACCACAGCTGTCTATATTTACACAATACAATCTCAGCTAAAACATTGGTGCATATTATTTTACCATCTCGCTGGTCTCTGTTCATGGTATTCTTAAAAGTGAGATATATAAGCCATCCATCAACCTTTAGAGAACCCCCCCATGCACCTTTCACAGGATTCACACTGCCGGTAGAGGCAGTGACCCTTAGCATAATGTTACATGGTGAAAGGTCCGGTGGCCAACTCTCATGAGACTGAGAGAGAGATCTCTCTCCGCTAGTTACAGGAGAATGCTGTGCACAGTTCAGCCGGCTCAACCTCGGATAAAATATTTGATCTGTGGTATTTACCCTTTCCCTATGGACACCTAAATGTCAGGGCATTTGAGATTGGACAGACCACTAGCTAACGGGTCTTGGTTGACATGTTACGCTGATGACAAACCTTGAGGATTGTTTTTGTCAAGTATAGGACATGCTGGTGGATTAACATTTTGTGTTGGTTCTCGAATAAAGCCGAGTTCAGACTGCATGATTTTAGCCCCGATTTTGACAGGTTTTGAGAAATCGCAGACAAACACCTAAAATCACAGGTAAATCGGTGCTTGTTCACGCGAGTGACAATCACACAGTGTGAACTGTCAATGACGCGATCTGAGAGAATCGCTGACATGTCGCCGACACCAGTGAGATATTTGGCATGCTAGATATCTGGACCTGTCGGCGATTCAGAATCATGCCGTGTGAAATGTGTTCTAACTGCATAAAATCTTCTTCTTCTTTATTGTTTTACTGGCGGTTGGCATCCAGCGTTAAGGTGCATTACCGCCACCTACTGTACTGGAGTGTGGGTCTGAATCCGCTACCTCCCATAAAAAAAAATAAAAAAAGGGGGTGTGTGGTGTTTCTATACATATATACATATTAGATTCTATTAATCTGAATAACATCGGCGATTACCTACAGCCAATGAGAAAGCAACATCCAGGGCAGCGGGAAATTGGGGGAGGAGTTAAGAAGGAATAGAATGTAGACTCGGCTTTATCCTTGTCCATAATCTTCTTTTCGTGGCAAATGAGCGCACATGCAATTTGTCTGACATGCTTATTTTGCCTGCTATTATTTTTAGTAATAATCCCAGTCTCACGTGAGAACACACACGTGATCTTGAGTTGTTTCCATGTCACTTCTCACGTGTGAGACAAAGTTGTAGGCGATTCTTCCTGTTATAAAGTCATGCATTGTGAAACCCCCTGTCACCATCTATAACTTCACACGTAAATTTTTTTAAACACAGATATTCAAAAGAGTCATTAACTTTTTTAGAAGTCTCTTCTGCCCGCCAAGGCTGCATTTATTTGATCAAAAATAGAGCATTTTCACAATAATATTGTAAAATATATTTTTGAGATTTTAAATACCTGATTTCTCATGTAATATAGGCTATTTCAGGATCATTACTCTAGCAGTGTCGCATGATTCTTTACAGATCATTTTAATATGCGATTCATTGATTTTAAGTAGGGCTGGGACTCGATTAAAAAAAATTAGAGGCTTTGTAATTAATTAATCAAAATTAATCGCATTTTAATTGCATATAAATATTTGACCTGAGAACAGTGAGAAAAGTGTTTTATATGGATTTTTAGTATCCCATTGACTAATGACTGAAGCTTAAGCAACAAAATATTGTTTATTTTTGTTCAACCAAGTTTTGTGCCGTGCGTGATTTTACATTGAGCCGTATATACTACACAATGCCGTTGTTCACTGACGAGCTATGCAAAAACATGTTTATTATCAGCGTTAGTGTGTTTCAAGATGCTAACAAAGCTATCAGGGTTATCTTGATGCTAACATGTTTTTAAGATGATGCAAACATGTTGTTGACACTTAACATGTTGCTATAATGTTTAGATGCTAATATGCCTAACATTATGCTATGAGGTATAGCACGGCTTAGGGATTCAAAAGATGCTGCTAGCAGGTTTTTAGCAGATAGCTTGAACAGTACTAAGCACTCAACTAGTTAAGCCAAGTCCTAAATGAACTCCAAAATATAATCAACTGTTAGGAATATTGTTCAATAACCAAACATACATGCCCACAATACATTTAGTGACCTACATCTGAAGAATCTCTATGATGAATTGGACTGTCAGGAAAAGGTCAACAACCAGCTGTTTCGCCTTGGTGTAATTTGGCCGAATAGTAGAAAAAACAAACATATCATGATCATGATAAAGCATAATATGGCAGCCTGAAGGAGAAATGTGTCCAGTTTGCTTATATGAAACAGCTAGTAGTGGTTCTGACAGTGTGTAAATCAGACTAAAATTATACAAACTGAAAAAGGCTTAATACTGCCCCCTATAGCAATAAAGGCCTGCTCTTCAGTCAGGTTATTCGAAGCTAATGTGGCTTTCAGTATCTGTACTGTGATATTCTCTGTATTATATGGCATCTGTAAAATAAGATAGAATTACTAGTTGACCCTTGCTTTGCAAAACATGAGGTTTTTTAACCGAAGCAAGTGTTTTTATATCAAACAATCACACTCAAACCTTCAAGTGTTTCTCATTCCCTGACGCTCAGGGATATCATCGCCTTTTATCTCATCATGAATTCAAGTATCTCTCTCTCTTACTCACACACACACATACTGGTTGTATTTTGAAAAAAAATGAAACAGAATGAAGGAATGATTACATTTTGACACACTCATAACACGGGCTCAAAAATACTACTACTTATAATAATTTTGAACCTGGCTTTGTCATGATTGTCCGCTGGAGTGACCAGAGGGCTCTCCGTCTAGAACTGCACCTGTACCTCAGAAACTTCATTACCCATCATGCATCCCTGGACTGATTACACTCACACCTGAACCTCATTCACACTCCCTGTGAGGTCTTGTTTCCCCAGTGATTCGACTGAGCATTCGTTCCCGTGTTTTGATCTTGGACTGTTCTCTGTTTTGTGGTTGTTTGCTGCCTGCCTCGATTTCTGCCTGATTTACCTCTACTTTGATTCTGTCTCATCCCTATTGCTCTGCCTGCCGGTGTTTTGACCCTGCCTGTCTGACCAAGAAATAAAGCTTGCAAATAGATCTGCACGTTTCCGCTTCCTTCGTCACAGGCTTCATCCAAAGCTCTCATTTATGTAGGTAAATTAGGACATTTAATTATACAGTGCTTTATTTGCATATCTAAGCATAGCATTTGAAAAATCTTATAATACAAAGCAATTGTCTGAATGCACTTTGATTTATCAAGGGGGGAAAGTTTGTTGATACCATTAATTATATGCACCGATTGACCGGCTAGTGATTGGAATCGGCCCAGATCGTTGAACAGGCTCACGTCTGCACTGATTTTGACTCTCCGACAGGTTTGAGGAATCACCGACAAACGTCCAAAAGCACAGGCAAATCGGTGCTCGTTCATGCAAGTGACTGTCACACAGTTTAAATTATCAAAGACGCGATCTGAGAGAATCACCGACATGTCGCCGACACACGTGAGATATTTGGCATGTTATATATCTGGACCTGTTTGCGAATCAAAATCATGCCGCGTGAATGTGTTCTGACTAAAAAAAATAACATCAGCGATTACTTACAGCCTATGAGAGAGGGCAGCGGGATGTTGAGGGAGGAGTTACGGAGGTACAGAAGGTAAATATCCTCCTCTATATGCAAATATAGAGGAGGATATAAATCTATATGCACAATAGTGTAGAAAAGCTTCTCTTTGTCAAGACAAACTTGCCTTTAATGTTCAAGTAATAGTATTTAGTACTATCATTCTTATTTCTAGCTACCTGTTTTAATAGAGTGCACTCATGGTTATTAAAGTTATTTTTGTGAGACAGTCGTGTAGAGGTTTCTTGTTAGTATAACTATACTAATGTTTGGTATATTATACCTTTATAATGAGCTTCATTTTTTTGGTTTTAATTATTTTTTTTTTGAGAAGATCCTGTAACGTTTAATAATTTGATTATAATTTAAATGAATATCATATGTTTCATTACAGTTCTTTAAAAAAAATCAGAATCGGCTGGTCACACCTACTGTAAAATCTGAAAATTGTGTAATTATTACTTAAACTTTGATTCACTTGCAGTGTCTTGCCTTAAATAAAAAAATAGCTTGTTAATAACGTATTCTTTGTAAGCATCAATAATAATAATAAAAATCTGTGTGTGTGTGTGTGTGTATGTATGTCTAAATATAAATCTGTGTGTGTGTGTGTATGTATGTCTAAATATATATATATATTTATTTATTATGTCTTTTTTTTTTTAAGCCTATTAATATTGTTTTTGTTAATTAGCTGTTACATATACCATTGGTAGTAATGCAAATTGGGTACATTGTGCTTCTGCTCTCCCCAGATTTCTGTCTTTGCTTGTTTGGTTAACTGCCTCTCAAATAAATAAATGTAAATGTAGATAATTGAGCACTGCATCCAGGTGGTCTGGACTGATTGCTTGTTAGGTTTAGATGGAAACACTATAAAGATCCATTTAGAGAAGCTAGACAATTTTCGATTCTTACTTTCATATATTTTGTTTCTCACTACAGACACAGAGACAAACAGTCTGTTCATTAATATGAACAACTGTTTCGGATAATAACATTGGTTTCAGTCGAATGATGATAAAACTTTCATAATCTCCTCACTAGCTGGTCTTGTACTGATGTTTGCTGTTAAATATTGTTTGAGTTCTTCCTGTGTCATTAAATCCAGGGAGTTGGAGACCATTCGAATTTGCATCACAGGAACTTTGAAATGGAGAAATATTAAAATGTACATTTGCAAGACAGAAACACGCACCAAATTAGTCTGCGGCCATGCAAAACATTTAAGCAGTCTAGTGAACTACAGATGGCATGTGTAATTTGTACTCAGTATTGCTGGCACAAACCTCCTCAGATACCTCCTGGGAGAGAAAACGACATTTTGACACAAAAAAGGGCTCTTTAGTCACAAACCTGCTGAGACATGCAAGGATATCATTTTTGCATTGGTATTCAATTATGTTCGTTTTAAATTGCAATTCATTTGTTCATTCATAAGAATGTCTGCTTCCTTCCGAATTGCCACATAGGTATTATAAAAGACTTCAAATTATTATTCAACAGAGACCCTGTGCCATCAAAATGGGTTTTATTGTGTTCAGTGATTGAAAATCCCCCTGAATGTAAGCAAACACGTGTTCTACAACCTTCACCGACATATAAACCTGCACATATAACATGTACAGGTCATAGAAAGATGCTACACAATGGCTAACATGTCAACTCGTCGATTTGCAAGTGACATTTGAAGAGTGCTGTGGGGTTATGTTGCAGTAATGAACAATAGCTCGGCTTCAGTCGAGAGCAGAAGTGTAAACATAAAGGCCTTCTGCTGAAATGTCAGTATTTAAAATGTAATAATGGAGCCGCTGTCCTAAGCACTCCTTAACGTACGTCTCGGAGGATTTGAGATGTGGATGCATTACATGTGAGGCAAGCTTACAGCAAAGATCATGCTTTCTGGAAATGGCAATAAACAACTTATGCCTTGTGTTATCTTAAGGGCATAAACTCTTCTTGGTAATGTGTCTTTGAGACCTAGGTGCACCCATTACTGGAAACATACATCCACATATAAAATAAAAAAAAAAGTCTTAATATAAACCCTCAGGCTGTTCCATACCTGAAACAAAAAGATAAATAAATATTTACACAGTTTTCCTCCAAAACAATAAAAATGAATGATAAAAAATATGAGTAATAAAACCAATAACCCAAGGTCATATGGAAGTGTATTTAACAAGATTGCAATTTGATATCGGCTGGTACAGTATGTTGCGATTTGTACGATAAGTTGATCTAAGTCAGTGGGTGTAAACAAACCTTACATTATATTAATTTGTATTAACCACCACATAACCAAATATTTACCAACTGCCACGTGAACATGTTGGTAGAGATACAGTAATGTATTTTACGAACTGTCAATTTGTTAAGAATTTAAGCTATGCGATTTGCAATCAAATTGTGTCCAAATATATCTCAGAATTTGTACCTTTGAACTTTATACAGTACCTCACAGCTGTTTTATATGAAGTTACAATTCAGACCTTTTTTTATTTAAAATTGTGAGACATAAAATCACAATTGCGAGTTATAAAGTTAAATTTTGAGTGAAAAAAAGTCCTATTGTAATTCTGACTTTGTATCTCGCAAATCTGACTTTATTTCTTGCAGTTGTGACTTTGTAACTCCTAGTTTATATCTCACAATTCTCAAGAAAAAGAAAAAGTCGCAATAACCTTTTTGGATTTTTATTCAGTGGCGGAAAAAGGTTTCCATATTAATCCGACCATCAGTGAGGCATAAGCATATCTTACATTATACAAACCTGTATTATCCGAATAACCAAAATGTTAAATGTCATGAACTGTCATGTGAGCATTTTAGTAGAAATACCGTAACATATTTAAT
This sequence comes from Enteromius thamalakanensis, assembly GCA_032357475.1. Taxonomy (NCBI): domain Eukaryota; kingdom Metazoa; phylum Chordata; class Actinopteri; order Cypriniformes; family Cyprinidae; genus Enteromius; species Enteromius thamalakanensis. Next base: position 6,499,147 of record JAUCMT010000068.1, read on the forward strand.
GAAGTGATAATTTGGCATGATTTTGTACAATGCGATTTGTACCGCAAATTGCAATTTAGGTTTGTTAAACTTCAAAAATGCTAATTCCCCACATGTACCAAAATAAAACTGATTGTATTGGAAGTGACTTCTGATTAACTGCTTTAAATAAGCTACAGTCCTCAAAAAATGTTGCTGCACTAACTACACTACAAACATTTTATTTATGCTAAGCTGAAGCTTGCTATATTCAAAATTGTCAGCCGTAATTTGACACAAAACATATATGAAAAACATCTATAATGAACAACTCCTAACTAGCCTACAAAAAATATTAGCTATGCTATGCAAAAGTTTCTCTTCAAAGAAAGTAGCAAGTTAGTTAATTAAAACCCTTTAACTGCCTGCTCGACCAAATGGTTGAGCACATTTTGTGTCTTTATATATCATTGAGAGGAGTACCTAACTTAACTCAAGCTAACTGAGCCATCTCTACCATCTGGTTGAGGTACATTACACAACA
>JAUCMT010000068.1:6503861-6521641 GCA_032357475.1 Enteromius thamalakanensis
TGTTCAGAACTACTGTTACAGTAGTTTACTGTTTCACTACTGTTCAAAAGTTTGGGATCAGTACATTTTTATTCTTTGAAAGAAATGAATACTTTTATTAACCAAGAATCTATTAAATGAACAAAGCATAGCATAGATTTACATTTTAGAAATGTTTTATATTTGTTATTCATCAAAGAAATAGAAAAAAAAAAAAAAAAATCACAGGTTCCAAAAAATATATTTGGCTGCGCAACTGTTTCTAACATTGACCATTCTATTAATAATTCAAAGGATCATGTGACACTGGAGTAATGATGCTTTGTATCACAGGAATAAATTGCATTTTAAAATATATTCACACAGAAAACAGTTTTTTTAGATTGAAATAATATTTCACAATATTACAGTAAAATTCTTTAAAGGAAAACATACATAAAAGAAATAATTAAAAAACGTTCTACTTTTGTGTACAGATCTAGAATGATATGAATGTGAATATATCATTCAGAATGTTCATTTCAGTTTGAATTGTCCCTTTAAGATCAGTCAGCCTCTTACTGTATTGGGCTTTCTTTCCCTCTTTTTCTTCATCTCCATCACCTCTGTCTCACCAGGCACTCAATAAGAACTCTCTGGTGTGTGATTTATGTCACAGCATGTAAAAGTAATTACTGAGGACTACCATCTCTCGCTGTCTATCGCTCTCCTCCCCTCCCCTCCCTCCGCTTCAACGTTATTTGCGTGTGTGAATCTGACACTGCGCAGTAAATCCAGGCCGAGCGCAGATCAGTCCTGAGTTCTGTGATAATGGAGCGTTAGAGTCAGTACTGTATATGTTGTACTGTATATACAGCTGACCTGAGCGCAGCCATCCAACACAACCATTAACCATTATCTCAGAGAAACAGTTCAACCAAAAACTAATGTTGTTCCATGACTTTCTTTTCTCGGTGGAATGCAAAAGATATAGTTTTTGTGTAGTTGCAATGAGTGGGAAAAGCTTTCAAGCTTTAAAAAAGGACCATAAAAGTAGTTCATACAACTTTTGAGTCTCTCAAAGCATGAAATAGACTGAACTTTAAGACTCAGATCACGGTTATGATTTTTGTATGATGCCTCAGACCCCGTTCTTTGTAATTACATGAAAAAGTGAAGCAAGAAGCCTCTTTGAAATGTCTTCTTTTAGATGAAAGTAAGTCATTCAGGTTTGGAATGGCATGAAGGTGAGTGCTTGAAATATCTATTTAACACACAGGAGCTTTGACCTTTTAAAGTGAGCAGTTTTTTTTATATATATATAAAAATGATGCCACTTTGAGGCAAATATGCTAAATCTCATCTCAAGTTCTGGATTGGAGTTCAAAAAATGAGTGCTTTATCTTCATCGATGTCACTAAAATGCTGTTGCTCATATCCGTCTCTTGTCTAAGAAACAGATGGTGTTGTAAAATTTTATTTGATACAGTAAAGGTGTCAACTGAGGTGTGTTGGAGTAACAGCCGTGTGGGTGATGTACATGAAACACAGCAACAAATGCATAAGATTTAGGTGTATGTTTTTAATTTCACAGACATTTCTCAGACCGTTTAAAGTGAAATTCAGGTGTTCGGTTTTGGTGAAATTGTTCAGGCGCTTGTTTCTTGTGGTGATGGGATGTGTAATCAGCTCTCTGTCTTCTCCGAGCTCAAATTGTTCTGTGCTAACAAATATGTTTTGTGCTGTTGACACTGACCCACAGTTGATATTTTCTGAAACTGGATTTGTCTTCAACACAAATAGACACGCACAGCTTCCTGGTCCATCTGTGACTGCTTTAAAAGCTTTCAGGGATGTGGTCTCGGGGCACTGTGTTGAACAGATTGTTTTTCTTCAAACAGCACCTCTAAATGCCTTCACACTCTTTTTCAGACACACTCGCACTTCTGTCATGTAGGTTCATCTTCATGACTCTTGTGGATTATTGGCATTAGTAGTCTCACATCACCTGTTTCTTGACTGTATTGGTATGATACGGCTCTGTGTCATTGTCTCAGGTCATAGCAAAACTGATATTCTTGTATTCCCAGTCTGTTTATTTGACATGTAGAATGAGTATCAGTGATCCCATCAGCCCTGAATGTGAATGGATATCTACAGTAGCGTTTAGTAGGCATGTGTTGTCGTACCATGTCTGTGTTTTCCCCAATACTACAATTCTGGTTGATGAGATGATTTTTCATGTTATAACTGATGAATGGCCACCATTAAAAATGTTGACTGTTGTTTAAATCAATTACAATCCATCAATTGATTTTAATGATTTTGTAATGATGATTGACAGGTCTGATTGATTAGGTCAATCGCGAACCAACAGTTGGATCTTCGTTATTCTAAAAAGTGGAAATGAGTATTCAATGTGTATCCAAAGAATATCCAATGTCAATCAATTTTAAAAAATCTAATTTCGGGTAAAACACGATATAATATCAATGTATTTTTTTGCTAGACTTTTGGCTATAAATGCTTGTTTCTGTTCAAAACAGAATGTTTTTACGTAGGGCTAAAATAAGTTTAGTTTTAACATAGCATTTGTTGCTGGTGTTTCCATCAGTTATTAGCTGGACTTCTTGGTTGACCAGCACTAGCCAATCTTTTTTTTTTCTTTCTGTAAAAGCCATAGAACCATCCTAAACCAGCAGAAATTCCTGCAGGTCTAAGCTATTTTTATAAGCAGGGTACTCTAGCTTGCCTTTATGAAATTGTTTTTGTCCAGAAAACTATTGACCACATCTTATCTTGGCACAGAATTTGTGAGTGTAAGCAAATGTGTGATTTGAATACTTGAACCTGAACTCATGCAAGTAAAACAATTAAATATAAGATGGCACTGGAGATTAGTGCAAGTAGTGGATTTTGCTGGTTTGGTGTTTCAACAGAAAACTGATTTAAATTTGTTATAGTAATTAGCAGTATAGTAATTAGTGTCAACATGCGTGTATTTGAATACTTGACTGTATACTACTTGGCAGTTTTACTTGACACTAAGCCATTTTAACTAAAAGAAAAATACTGATGCAGTGATATACACTGGTTTGTTTACATAAGAGTTTGAATGGTCTCATTCACTTTAATTTACAAAATCTGGGGTAAATTATTTATTGTTGCTTTCAGTGTGGCTATCAGGGTCTCACAAAACAATATTTAAACTCACATTAAACCTTTTAAACATTAATAAAGCTCATAATCAGTACCTCAGATTCTCATCACGTCACAGTGTGTATGTTCTTGTTCCAGCGTTGCAGAAATGGAAACCGTTTCTAAAATTGAGTCCCCTGTTGCTCCTTGTGTATCGCCATTGAGGTTAGTTAGGAGAAAACTATAATTGACACAGAAAAGATACCTTTCATCTCATGTCAGGCATTATATTGTGTCTGGTTAAGACACAGTGTAAAGCTTTAAAAGAAATGATGCTGCTAAAAAGATATGGTTTTTTGCTTTAACATTGGAGTGTATCAGGTCAGCTGGCATTTACCTCGGCCTCATTCATGCTTTCTGTCAAAAACAAGTGGCCTGCCTCTGAATCAGATAAAATGTGTGTGGAAAGACGAGTGGATGCAGTCTGCTTTGCTCTGTGTGTGTGTGTGTGTGTGTGTGTGTGTGTGTCTAAAGGAGGTCATGACTGCTGTCTGTTAAGACTCTGTCAATAAACAGGTAGGAGGACCGCTGTGTCTCTAACTGTGCTGTTGGCAGGGGCTGTTATAGGCTGTGCCCAGAGCAGCATGAAGCAGTGACAGATAGAGGAAGGAGTATGAACAACAGACAAAGGCAAATGGAAGGGAAGAGGCTGTGTGAAGAGAAGGGGGTTAGAATACAGTATTTACTCCCAGAGGAAAAGCATGAAGAGAGATGAGCAATGTCTGTGTTTGCCCTACTCGCTGACCTTTCACCTTTAGTGGAGCCAAGCTACCGATCTGCTCATCGCACACAGATAGAGAGAGATAGCAGAAGTAAGAGAACAATCAGTGAACCATGGGAGTTGGCTGAAATGGCAGTGCTTTGTCACTGTCAATGCAAGTGGATCGGACCTCCTCCTGCGCTAAAGTAATGGTGCAGGCGGCACACTGGGCACATGTACAGTATGCTCAGATACACATGCAGTTATTCATTTATTCAAACCACTACATGTGATATATGTGCATGCATAAATATCTCCATGCAAATGCATAAAAAAACGCTCATTCTCATTATACATATTTTGCTTTTTTAATCATCCAAAAAGGTGTTGTTAATATTATTTTTTAAAGGATTATGACATTTCTTTAAATTAATATTGTTTTTTTCCAATGTTTTGTAATTTGATAATAATTTTCATTGTCCTGAAAGGCGATTTATTATTTCAAAGCAGTTGTGTTGTTTCATAATTTTTGTGGATAATGTGGTCCTTTTTTAGGATATTTTTTGGATCAAAAGATCAGTCTTTTTTTTTAAATAAAATTTCTTTTTCTCTCAGCAAAGCAATGTTTTTTTTTTTCTTTCTTTTGATTAGGAGGTATTGTATAAAATTTTCTGGACACGTTTTTTGAGAGGTTTTATGAGGTTCACATATGTGCAGTTTTGGCATATAATAAGGCGTCTGTTTCTGGTCCATTTGCAGCCAGGTTATGCAGGGCTTGTTAGACTCACATCAAGGGTCCTGGCTTTTTCTTGGAAAGCAGCAAGCAGAGTAAAAAAGAAAAAGTGGGCTCCTAATCCACTGCTTTTCATAATAGCATCTGTCATCTTAGACCTGTGGAGAACAGTAGTCAAGATATTTATTGCCACTGACCCTGGATCAGTCGACCTACTGTTCCCAGTGACATCCAGTTCTCTGGGTGTCAGGGGATTAATCAGAGGGAGAACATCCTCAGACATTTATACAGTATCCAGATTAATGTCTCTGAGCTGTCAGCTTGGAACGAAGAGAGAGAAATATGTTTGGTGTTCTGCTCAGAGCACATACTGTAAACATGCTAATCCAGGTCACAACCTTTGTCTTGTTTCAGTCTCGTTTCAATATAGTATCATTTGTTTCTACCTGGGTTGCTACAGTTCTGTAGACAGTGACTGTTGTCTTCTGCTCTCTTCCCATGCACTGTAGCCCTTGAGCAAGGCATTTAACCCCAGGTTCCTCCAAAGGGACTGTTCCTGCAATCAGTGTCCTGTAGTGTACTTTAAATAACAAGCGTCTGCTGAATGACAAGTAAATGAAGATTTGTAATTGCAATTATGCCGCACTTGTCCAAACAGTTCCAAAAGGGTTCATTCAAGCTGTCAGTTCATTACAGTATAATGGTGTTCATTATAATGATGTAAATTACAGTGAGCAGATATTTTGCTGAGTGAATTAGCTCAGGTGAGGTGATTTATAGTTGATCTTTGGATTCAGCTTTTTTGAAAAACCAGGGTAGTTGTAGCGCAAGATATGAAGGAATAATTCAAACAATTATGAGCAGGGCCACATTTCATTCAACAGTTAGGATTTTCTTTCTGATATTATCTCTTGAACTTTCCAGAAATACAGTTCACAAATGATTAGACTTTTATGATGTTTTCACGATCTGTTATGAACATTTTCTATATCAATCATAGTGAGCTAAATTAATATCCATAGTATTTCACATTTCAGCCTTAAAATAAAGAAAAGAGTTAAGTCAAAATGATAAACGATTAATAAAATGATCATATGCATATTATCTGCTCCATAAAAAGTTATAGACGGCTTGTATATATTTAGCTTTTTATCATCCAGGCCAAACTAAAACTGCACATAGGCTTGACATAAATGTAAATCCACTCTCTCACACTTAGCTGGCGCTTATGGTAATTGAATATGGTTTTAATGATAATAAAAAAGAAATAGTAGTAATACATGAGAAATTTTATGTCATTTTATGTATCGGTATAAAAAAAACATCGAAAATGTTTTAATAATGTCTCATTCTATAAAAATATTAAATTATACTTATATACGTGTGGAGTAAATTTTCATTTTTGGGTGACTGAAGATGACTGAATCCTCCGAACTGAAAATTCATCAGTGGTTGTTGTACATACAGTACAGTACATGCACGCCATCCAGACGCTTCACACTTACACGCTCGAACACATGGCTGAGATCTCACAGTGATATGCTCAGGCATCTGTTGTTGCTCCCTTGCCATTGCTTTGACTATAGGAACAAATATACTGTAGCTACTGTACGTAATTCACATAATTATTAAACTCCTCTAAAGCATTGACCATACTCTCATATAAACCTGTTTTTGACTAGATGCTGTTCTTGCTTTTTCTTCAAATGTGAATTGACGGCGCAATTCGCTTCAATTTGCTTTTAAAACATGAAGTGCCACAGAGCTCCAGTTCATCAGGATGATTCCTTTTGGCCAATTTCCCAGACAAATTGAGGAAGCAGACAGAAGTCCACAGAGATCCGAACGCAGTTTAGACGATGTTATCACGGTCCACAACAACAGCCTCACACAGGCCTCAATCCATTTCACCTTTTTTAAACAAACACCAGAGGTTCATTCGATTTGCCTCGCTATATAGATCAGTGGCGTGTGTTGGACTCGTGAAATGAGTCTGTGAAGAATTCGTTTTCTTTCATAACACACATTCTGTGGCAATAATGTCGAAAACGCTTTATGTTTATGTCAAGAGCATAAACAAAAAAATCCCTTCCACACACTTCCACTCACACACACTCTCTCTCTCTCACTCACTCACAGTTACTCACACGTATGCACATACTTGTCTGTTTTTGACCGTGCTGTGTGACTCATTGCTGGCTGTCCTCACACTCAGCTTTACCTGAGATCGGAATCACAATCCCAGAGCCCTGCCCATAAATACACACACACACACACACACACACACCTGCTTTCCTATCACTTCCACTTTTTTTCTTTTCTGTGGTTTGTTGCAGTGCATCTGTTTCAGTGCGGATTTTGCTTATTAACTTGTGCGCCATTTTGCACGTTTGTATCGGTGGTATCGGTTTCGGTGTGTGCTCTTGTTGTGGCTGAGTTCAGCAGTATTGGCATTGAACTTGGCAAAAGAGTCCTCTGGGCAACGTTAGAAGCGAGGAAGTAGCAGGATTGGGCTAATTTAGCGCCGTATTGGCTTATTGTACAAAACATGTATCAGCAGCCTCTGAGAACAGACCCTCTCGGACCTCTCTTTCGCAGTGTACAATTATCTCCTGCTGGGCTAGTGGTCAGACTAAATGATGTCCTTTTGTTCCGTTAATGCGTCTAAGTCTGTCTAACTCTCTGCAGGGCTTCTGTGGGCTACGTCTGTCTTTGTTAATGGCTAGTGTGGAACTGATCTATTTCAACCAATTTCAATAAGGCACTCTTAGAGATATTACCTAAACGGCCAGTAGCCATAAGCACAAAGGAAAATTATGTTAACACCCTTCTGATTATTAGGTAGCATAATGGAGAAAATTGAATGCTATTACTTAGAAGTTATCCAATAAGTCTTATAGTCTCACAGATCAGACAAATAGATGGGCCCTCATGGGTTTCTTATTTCCTAGAAGCCTATATACTTCGATATAATTTATTTTTCAAATTTTTTTTGTGCCACGTTTGTTTTGTAGGCTGTAATTTAGCCATCTGTGGGGCTGTGGAGGACAGATGTGGGGGTGGTGCGCTCATGACTGGCTTATTTGAGTCTGTCATGTCTAAGTGATAGACTGCAGATGTGCAGCTACAGCGGCTCAGTGGCAAATCTTCCCTTGCCCTCGGTGGCGGATGGATTTCATTTACAACTGTTACCAGCTTGGTAAAGATGTATCAAAACTGTTTTTTGTGTGTTGTGTGCCAGTCAGTCTGGTTTAATATGATAGTGGGTATGTAGGCAGGATTTGCTCTGGCCTGAAACGTCTGTTACGTACTGTAACCCCCGTTGTCTGTCCGGACCAACACGTGCTGGCCCTGCAGTAGCGGCTGGAACCGCCGCAGGGCCAAGTGCACTGCTATCAGCTCTAGGCAGTTGATATGCCAAAGCAGCTGGGGCCCTGTCCAGGGTCCTGAAGCTGCCTGCCTGTTGCATACAGCGCCCCAACCTACAATGGAGGCATCTGTCGTGACGACAGTGTACTGGGACACCTTGCAAAGGGCACTTCGGCCCGCAAGAACACAGGGTCTCCTGGATTCTCCCCCGGGCCCTCCTCGGGTGGAGGGAGCAGTGCGGCAACCATCTCCCAATGAGTGTGGACATTGTCCGCCCGAGGGGCCGTGCCGTGACCTTCACCGCCCGGAGGGCGAGGGCGGTCGCCGAGCGCAGTCCCTGCATCAACCCCGGGTCGGCACTACCCTCGTCTAGCTCTTTCAATGCCTTGGCCTGATAGACCTGCAGGATGGCCATGGCATGTATAGCTGAAGCAGCCTGCCCGGCCGCACGGTAGGCTTTGGCAGTCAGAACTGCTGTGGCTCTACAGGGGCTGGACGGGAGATGAGGGTGAGTCCGCCATGCTGCGCGGGCACAAGTGCATCGCAATAGCGCGCTCGACCCAGGGATTGCCCTCATAACCCACCGTTGAGGGTAGTGAGGACGGAGGAGGAAGACGAAACAGTTCTGGCTGTGAAAGGAGCCTCCCACGATTTCGTCACCTTCTCATGCACCTTGGAGAAGAAAGGAAATCAATCATCCAGCCGAGAGCGCTCAGGGCTGGGAGGCTTTGACACCTCTAGCCCGATGTTCTCGACCGTCTGAGCGAGCATGGCAATCATTGAATGACAACTCACTCGCCCCTCCCCGGAGGAGAGAGAGGCGAGACCGCAGCACTGCCAGGTACATCTCCTCGCAATAAGAACATGTCCCGTCCTCGAAAGCACCTTCAGCGTGCTGGATCCCCAAAAAATGCAGACAGCGATTGTGGCCGTTGTTGGCCAAGGATGACCGCCAACCATGTCAGAAACTGCTCTTTTGTGAAACGCCCAAGGGAATTGTAGGAACACACAGGAGCTCCGTTGATCGCATTGTAAAGCCACACAGAACAGCCTCCGCTTGAAGAAAGGTTCTTTCTCTTGCACTGCGTTCAGGAGGGAACTGCACATGGACAGCTCTCGGCTCTGAAGCAAAAACTGACGAGTGGATGCACCTGCTGGCCTATTTATACCCACTTGCGGGGAGTGGAGTGCAAATTCCACTAGCCAATTTTCATTGGTGTTTTCTCTATATCAGAGCGAATCAGGTCATGACACAACGTAATAGTGACTGACATACAGGGAACTCACAGGTGCAATTATTTTCTGTTGGTCTATTGGTCAGTTTTGTTATCAAATCTTATTTTCTGTTGGTTGAGCTTTCTGGCATTTTATATCATCAGTGAGCTCCTGATATGAAAGCTGCATAACCTGGCTGTGAGAGCTTTTTATTGTGGTTGTTGTTGTTGTTTAAGGCTTTTAAGAGTTATATTCTTAGTACATATCACCATCTACATGTTATTAAACAATTGCAGGGAATTTGGTCAACTGGCGAATCATAAAGCCTAATTTGTCATTTGTCCGACAAAAAACATGACATGAGAGAGTAGATTAATGTCAGTAAATTTAAACATCTTTCCATGGTTCAAACAAGAAACTGATTTTCATTCATGTTTATTTAGTGCTAAAACTATTAAAGAGGAAGAGATGTTTCGTTCATGTTCTGCTTGAATGAAGGCACAACAGCGATCTGTAACGACACGTTAAAGATCTACAAAACAGTATTTATTGTTTGAATAAAAAAAAAAAAAAAAAAGCTGAAACCGTGTTTCATTTAAAAAATAACCTACTCTGTTTTTTCTGTGTGCGCAATGTTTTTGTAAAGCAGACCCATTGTTTCCTTAGAATATTTGTAACATATAAACACACATACTTTGTACAAATGGAACACTTGTCCACAGCAAAAAATGTATTTCCCAACACTGATGGCAGCTTAAGTCTTGCATTCCTCAACACTGCTTAAAGAGCCAACTGAGAACCATCACAATCCCCCCTCTTCCATTGTGGAAGTGGCGATGAGCAATATTAGCCATGGCTGGATTAGCATGGATGTACACTTTTTCTGGTGCATTTTCAGCGTACTGTGACATAATATTAATCTGGCGTACTCTTTAGTATGGGTAGCATGCGCATTGGGATGTTGGGATGGTTCCAAACTGTTGTGTTTCTCAAATGTTGTTATTGTAGCTTGACCTAAGTGTTACTTTTTTCAGTGGGAATGGATTATATGTTTTCAGAGAGGCTAATTTCAGCATGTCTTTCTCCCCTCTGGCATTACGGCCCTTTAGAGCTCAGCCAATAGAGGTCTGTAGCAAATTGAATAATGGCAGAGGGTTAAGCTGAGCATCTGGCAGACCCAGGTGTGTTTGTACATCTGCTTGTGTGTGTCTTTCTGCGGAAGTGTGATTGCGCGTTCGACACACCACCCCCTGCTGGCGGTTGGACTACAGCACCTCTCTCAGTGGCCAGGGGCTGCCAATACCCATAAGCGTCAGTGTGGGCAGCCCGCTGGGTGCCTAGAGCTGAAGTAATGCGCCGCCAGCAAGCTTCAGCAGCGCCATGCTAATGTGTGCAAACCAGGATGAAGGGGAAACATAGGTGAGCACCTGGGAGGGAGGCTTAGAACGGCCACTTACATGTAGACCAAGCCAACTTCATGCATAAATATTTTTAAGCAATTATGTATATGTGTGGCAATGTCTCGGATGTGCATGCCTTCAAATATTTTGTGCCTTTTTACAGTGTTTTAATTGTTGAAATAGTGTGGTCGGCAATGAACAAGGTGGTTTGGAGTTTACCTGTAGTGGAGCTTTAAAGTTGTTAATAATTTTATATATATTGTTTAAAAATCTTTATTGCTACTATATATTTATTATATAAATTAAATTGCAATATACACTGTAGGTGTATATATTTATTATTGTTTGACAGTTTGGGTCAGTATGATTGTTTTTGTCTTCTCTCTTAACTAATGCTTGTATTCCGTAAAGATGCATTCAATTGATCTAAAGAGACAATGTTATGTTATCAGAGGTTTCAATTTCAAATCAGTTCTGTACTTATGAACTTTTAATAGGGATGCACCAGTGGATCTGCTGCCAATATGTTCGGCAATTTTTTATTTATTTACAGCCGTTGACTTGTCGGAAATAGCTTGAAACTGCATGGCGACAATGAGTTGCTTTTCTGTTACAAAATCCAATGTTTTTCTCTCTGCAAAATAATGAAATACTTGCCAAAACAAAGTAATACCTGTACAAAATATGTGAAGTGTCTGCACTCACTGTCTGCTTTAAATTCATCATAGGTAGGTCGCAGTGGCAATTCCACTGTGTTTATCTGAGGATATGTCAGGAACCAGCAAACATGATGATTCTGAGTAAACGTGTAACACTGAAAGACTGTAGAAATTCAACATTGCTAATCTGCTATTTATACTAATTGCAAGTGGCAAATACTAAGTGCATTATAAATCAGAATGCAACTTATTGAGTGTAAATGTTCATTTTAATTCAAATTATTAAATTGATGCCATGGTTGACACTCCTGATGGGACAATAAAGCCCTCCCTACACCTCCCTAACCCTGCCCAATACTGTATGTTTAAACTTTTTGATTACTTCTGTAATTTTTTATTTGTTTGAAAATAAATGCTTTTATGGTGTGATTCGAAAATTTAAAAAGGGAGAAAGAAATCGTCAAAAGGTGTACTCGAACCACGGTTAATTGCGTCAAAATAATACCACCACTCTTTTTACCTTCTGCACCACTGGAGCTGATGATGAATGAATATCTTTTGTAATGATGACTAGCCCAATCACACTCTGGTGGGCGGAGTTAGAGTAAATAGCTGCTGGCAATAAAGCAGTCGGTTTGCACTTATTGCAAATAGACACTCCGTTTTAATATATTTTAATAAAACGTTCAAATATATTAACATCGAAAACAGTTATTTTCAATTATAATAATATCAGAAAACAATACAATAGGAAACAATAGAAGTCAACTGAAAGGATCTACTGTGATAGACAAACAACTGTGTGTGTTTGTTCTCTCGCTTAGGATTTCTTGTTTCTGCGCTGTACTATCTGATGAGCTGTCAGATTGTGTAACCACATGTGACAGTGATGTTTTAAACGGCTACAAAAAAGCCCCGAAAGAGAACAGGGTGTCTAGTGATAGCGAAAAATTGAATGCAAAAGCAACAGTTTTAGATAGATCAAACCTCTGGTGAATCAGACAGCAGGTGCTCTAATGGGACAATGGGGCTGAACTCTTCCTGGATAGCGTTGTGTGAAGAGATGGTTCCTTGTGGAGATGGCCTTGGCCCTGAGTCACCGACTGACTTAGTGTGACAAAAGCGTGTTGTCAAAATGTCACACCTTTGCCTCCAGACTGCTGCTGTCCCCCAGGCTCAGACTTCAGCTTGTCCACTGTCATCCATTCTGACACGGGACCTGGATTTGCTCTCAACATTGTTGCCCTGCAAACATCTTCAGCCAATAGAGAGGAGGCAGGAACAGCAGGAAGCGGAGAGAGATTTGTGTTTGAGATTTCAAGAACAGATGGAGGGAGGGGACAGAGTAAAGAAGTTGTTATTGTCAAGCTCTTTGTCAAGCTTTTGGTGGCTGCATTGTAATGAACAATGTAAAAATCAACATTTACTCAATGCTTTTGTCAAGATGAGTATGAAGTCTAAGCAACAATTAGTGATTAGCAATAATGACAGACCTGTTTCAACATCATACAGTAGCTCTTTTCCAAGACCTGGTGTGCTACAACAACGCCTACGAACTGACTTTTAAGACATCATCACATTGGCAGCAACTCATACACAGCATAGCATAGTAATTGATTTAAAAAGGAAAATTCATCAATGCTTTTGTTTTTCTAAATGGATGTTATTGCTCTTATTTGTAATAGATTTCCATAAATATGTTTAAATATGTTTATTTATTTCTAATAAATCAAAATGATCTCTGATCATTTTGTTTACCTAAACCTGTCCCTATTTCTTTCCTTTATATCTGCTTCCATCCAATCAGCATCCGAGGGAAAGAAGTCCTCGTCATACATTTTCTTTCCTTTTTCGATACTCCTTTGCACTTGGATGTAGGTCTTTATGCGTAAGAAATTATCTGTCTGTACTTATGTTTCAGCGCTACTTTAATAAAGTTTGATTTAGCATGTTACTAAGCTAACAATATGATATAGTGAGCATAAAACAAAAATAGGTAAATATTTATGCATATTTTCACTGTTAATAATCAACATTGGCCAACGCACAGTGTAAGCTAGTGTTTTTCCTTGATGCCTCACCAGAGACAATAAGCAGCATTTGATTCAAGTATGGAGCTTGCTTATTGGCTTACTGACGTTGATAAGATACCGAACAACAAGACATTTTTCAATACACAGTCGTATCAAGGCAATTTAATCAGTTTCCAAAATTTAACTCAGTACCTAATTGTAGTCCCTTGACAGAATGAAAGTCACCCTAAAACAAAATACATGATTAAAGGCTTAGTTCACCAGAAAATTCTGTCATTAATTACTCGCCATCATGTCGTTCCAAACCTGTAAGACCTTTGTTCATCTTCAGAAGACAAATTAAAATATTTTTCATGACATCAGAGAGCTACCTGACGCTCCACAGACAGCAATACAACTAAAATGACCCCAGAAATGTGCTAAAACACTGTTAAAACAGTCCATGTGACAGCAGTTGATCAACTTTTTTTTGCGCAATGAAACAAAAATGACATCATTTAACTCTACCATTCTTCTCTTCTGACTCGCCATTTTAGAGAGTAAGCTACGGGAGAAAGAATGGTGGTATTCTCCAAAACGAAAAGTTGATCCACTGATGTCACATGGACCGTTTTACCGATGTTTTTACTACAATCTTTGTCTGTCTGTGGAGGGTCTGACGGCTTCATTTGTGTTCAGAAGATGAACTGAGGTCTTACGGCAGGACTGGGCATCTTCGGTTGTGGAGGGCTGGTGTCCTGCAGAAGTTAGCTCCAACCCTAATCAAACACACCTGAAGAAGCGAATCAATGTCTTCAAGATCACTAGAAAGTTACAGGCAGATGTGTTTGATTAGGGTTGGAGCTAACTCTGCTGGACACCGGCCCTCCAGAACCAAAGTTGCCCAGCCATGTCTTACAGGTTTGAAATGACATGAGGGTGAGTAATTAATGACAACATTTTTGAGTGAACTAATCATTTTAAATGACAAAATTATTGAAATCATGTACAAATGTACAGAAAGTTCATTCATTTCATGAAGAGCATTTCCCTAAGAAGAGCACCGCCATCTTTTTTTTTCTTCACTTTTTTACAATTCTTTTCTTTTTTCTGACATCGCTGCTGTGACGCCGATGTAGGAATTAAATGCATTAGAGGTATTAACGAGCACATTAAATTAGGACTATAACTGCTGGGCTGCTGTAATGGTGGTAATGAAAGGGGTGATTGCTGAGAGCTGAATGGGCATGTAATGTTAAAAGGAGGGAGACCAACGTTCTGAGAATACAAATCCAGTTAAGAGTCAGAGTTCTCCATCACTGCACTATGTTTTACTGCACATGGTTATTTACTGCTCCAACTGTAATATTATTTTACCCTCTTGTGACAGAATGGTGGACCGCCTATCTCCCTTCTGTAATAGCAAATAATGGCAGGAGATCGGAGACATGTGATGCTTTTCATCACATTTCATCACTCTGCTTTGCACCATGCCCCCTAAGAATTCCCCCCAAGCATGATAAAATCACTGTAATGCATGGCCTCTCAAGACTCATTGTCTTAAGCACCCAGCAACAACAAGCAAATCAGCTAAGACTATAAGGCTTATTAAATATTAATGACATGACAGAACATAATTAATATTCATAAGCAAGCTAGGAGGTTTTATGTTTATAAGTGTTCCTCCCCATTTCTCAGACAACAGATATGTACTGATTGTCCTCGACAAAGTTCACAGGAGGTTGGATGCATAGCGGAGGAGTTCATAGTGTGTGTGAGAGACAAAAGAAAGGGAGGGAGGGAGAGAAAGACTGAGGGATCACACTGTTGAAAGTCAGTTAGATGGTAATTAAAAAAGACAGGAACATTGGATCTCCAGCTGGGCTTGACGTGACTGGTAGAATGCTGCCATTAGTGAAGTAAGCTCTCTGCCTCTCTGCTCTCCTTACAGCCACTAAATTAGCAACAGAGATGGAGACAAAATAGGAGATGGGGGATTAAAGTAACTCATTCCAGAAGGAACACGAACGTGACAAATATTTATCGTAAGGAGGGTAATGTGGTGGATATGTGAGATGATAGTGGATAGAAGGGATGGATTCATTCCCAGAGACAGGAAAACAATGGATTGGTGTAGGAAAGATGAGAAAGGTCAAGAGAAGGAGAGATGTACGTTTATGGATTGACTTTGAGTTTGTGTTTGAGCCAGCGAAGCAGAACTCCGAAATAGACACAATAGGATACTGATAAAACCAATGGCTTATTGAGGCTTCATTCATTTCCAAGACAGATTCTGTAAAGGAGTGCTTGTAGTGCTTACTGCAGTAACCGTAAAATTTACCTGAAAAGTAACCTGCAGTAAATTCTTAAATGCTATATATATTTATATTAAATATGTATAAACATCAATACATTAAAACAAGCAAATCAGAGACATAAATCCTTTATTAACAAAATCTTTATCTAACTTCTAAATAATCTTCTGTACTTCAAGATGAAAAAAAAATAAATATATAAATCGTCCTCAAGGTTTATTACAGTTAAAAAAGTTTTAAATATTTTTCACGGTCATTTCATTTATTATTTTCATTATGTAAAATTACATTTCTAAGTAAAATTGACTTGAATGAATATCACAAAATAGTGACTGATTTTAAAAAGCAAGAACAAACGAACCAAATTGTAAACAAACAGGGCTGAAATGATGATATTATTTCAAACATTTATGCATTGTAATCAGAAAATGAATAACATGAATATTTGGCAAAGTTTTTTGTCTTTCTCTTTAGTGTCATTTTTTTCTAGAGAGAATAATGTTTCATAATTCATTAGCAAGTGTTACCTCTCTGAATAAGTTGATGAGTAAGTACAGCATGTCCACTTCAAAACTTGAGAAACAATGGTAGTTAAAGGGACAGTAAGCTGGACACTGAGGGAGGATTGTGCAGATCTCTGACATGGCAGACTTGAACAGCATTAATTTACAGGAACGCTCTGGTTGTAATTAGGCTATAACTTATCAAACTAATCGCATCCAAATATATTTTATACAGACATGTTAATTTTTAAGTATGTGGTCACCAGTGGGTTTGGTTCCCTTACTGAGGCTGCCAAACACTAGCATTAGCGATTAGCATCCTCTCAGCTGTGGCACAGCAATGTTTTTATGTACTTTCCTGATCTTTGATGTTCTGACCTCTTTTTCTGCATTAAGCTGGAATAATGCAGCTGCCTCAGTAAATACTTATTGTTGGGTCAAATGTTACATCTTAAGAACTATCTCATTCCTTTTATAGAGGCCGCTCTCAAATGAGCCATGCTCACATCAATCTGATGGAAAACAGGAGACAGTAGTGTTGTCTCTCATGGGCATGACATCCTTAGTAAAACATGTCAAATGAGAATCTAATTAATCTCATGGGATATTTAAAGGTGAAGTGTGTATTTTTTCAATGTTACAATACTTCCAGTGTAATGTGGCAAGAATACTGATCTTCAGCGTGTAATCTGCCCTGCATTGTTTGTTATAGACATTAAATGATATCGAGAGGTGTGACCTGGTGATCCATAAAACCATTAAAATCCATTATAAAAAAAGTCTACTAAATGGCTGTATCTAGATCAGGAAATATAGTGCTGAAAGCACCTAGCAACCATGCAAAACACCCTCGCAATTATATAACAGTATGCGAAAAGAAAAACACCCGAATACCTTAGCTACCACAAATCAACTCAATTGGCATTTTCATAAGGAATTTACGTTTTGTAGTGATAAACTCTAAAATCTTTAATTGGTAGAAAATTGTGAATAAAAACATATTATACTTGATCTTTATGAAGTAAAACATGAACAACTGGAAAAGTACCTTCAGAACATTCAGCTCTTGAAACTTAGAATTAGAATGTTTTATTGTCATTGTACACAAAATGCAATGACATTTCAGAGCGTTTGTGTAATCCTCATGGAATCCTGCAATTTAATTTACAGAAAATCTAAGTGTAAAGGCTTTACATATAGTCGTGCACAATGTGGGGCTTTGAAGTCAAAAAGGGTTAAGAAGCACTGACCTGCACAGATCTTTATTAATGAAATGTTGCAACATGCATTATTGGGTTTCCTGCATCACTGAGATCCGTATCAAAGCTGCTTTAAGGCAAGCCTCCAAGGTTAACCTAAAAAGCTAACGCTGCGGTTCATAGAAAAGGAGACCAGAGGTCTTTTTTTGAATGTTTGTCAATGGAAAAGAAGCTTCACTATGCTGGATGAACTACTTTTGTGTGCTTATCAGTTTATCAATTAACCCTCTAGGGTCTGATGTGATTTTGGGGTCCCTGAGATGTTTTGACATGCTCTGATATTTGTGGTTATTTTAGCTATTTAGGAGATACTATTGACCAACATGTTATTGTTTTTGTCCTGAATAAGAATTTAGATTAACAAGTCTAGGCTAGTGTAACACCCTTGTCTGTGTTCCGTGTCACGTGTTCTGTGTCTTTGGTTTAGTCTAACTTCCTGTATGCCCTTTTATGGTTTTG
>JAUCMT010000068.1:6525667-6539366 GCA_032357475.1 Enteromius thamalakanensis
ATGATTGTAAAGCGCTTTGGGTGTATGGCCATACACAGTAAAAGCGCTATATAAATGCCTCATTCATTCATTCTTTATCTGATCACACCAAGATTTCTTTTCCATATCCTGAGAGCGCTAGAGAAAAGTTCTGTTAACAGAAAATTGTCTGTCATTTGAAGAATTGATTGAAAATGATTGACCAGACTATTATTGATGCTGATAATATATTTATTTAATTTTCCCTTATTATGCATGACTGCATTTTAGATTTCGTATTCCTACTCCATAACTACACTTTAACAACCACCTTACTAACTATTAACCTGCAACAAATTATAAGTTTGTTCAGGGAAAAATTATTTGTTAATAGTAAATATGTGTTCCCTATTCTGAAGTGCATAGCCTTAATATGACAGTAATCAGGCTTTTGGTATTGATTTTTTGAATTTGCTTATATTAACATTAACTATAGCAAAAGTAAAACTAGGCCTACATAAGGTGATGCAACGATGTATGTGTATGTATAATATTTTGGAAAACACAAACAACACTGAATATAAGTAGATCATGATGGAAAGCTTATCTCGGACGGATAATGATCTGACGTGCTGAGTGAGAGCCGGAGAAAGTGAGAGACAGCATTTGGTCCCAGGCTTGTTATGCTTTGCTGCACTCAGGTCATCTGATCTGGCTCTTTTGGACACTCTGTAAAATGGATCATGTCTCTGAATTAGATTCATGTAAAATATGAATGAAGGTCTTGAGCTCCGGGGCTTACTGAATCACTTAACTGCCATGTCTTCCACCACCTTGCAGGAAAAACTATCATCCACACTAAATTCAGTCTCTGCTGTTGTCCAGCTGTTATTTCATTAAGCTAGGCAGCGAGAGAAAGAAAAGTAAGCTATAATTACCCTAAAGTATATCAAATTCTCAAATTAGGCGGTTTTGAAAAGAGGAGAGACGGGAATTACTTCCAAATTATGCTACAGTGTTTATTTTAATTTTGAAACTGCCAAAAAGTTTTCTGTTTGGGTTAGAGTGCTGGATAAAGTTAGTCTAGGGTGTGTAAGTGTATTAGCCGTAATTGAGCAT
The DNA here is from genome assembly GCA_032357475.1 of Enteromius thamalakanensis. NCBI lineage: Eukaryota > Metazoa > Chordata > Actinopteri > Cypriniformes > Cyprinidae > Enteromius > Enteromius thamalakanensis. Next base: position 6,526,745 of record JAUCMT010000068.1, read on the forward strand.
AGTTAAGGCATTGTTTAGTTTGTTTAAATGGTCTGGCATGTCAAGCTCAACCAGTGATGTCAGTCAGCTTTTAAATCTTTGAGAATACTGTTTGAAAACAATCATTTCTACAGTTCCATTTGGTGCCACATTTCACCTCAATAGTGCTAAACTTTCTGGAAAATATTGTACTGTTTCCTTAATTCCAATGTATACTGCAGTGAGCAGGAGGCTTGCTTGCAGGAAGAGCTTTCTTTATAGGTTCACATGGCTTCCCTTCATCGCTTTGTTCTCTTCTGCTTTCAGTGCCAGGAGCAAACATTGTGAAAGGAAAGGTCAAAAGTGAAGCAATGAGGGAAACATAGAGAAATATTTGAAGACAGGGAGAAACGGAGGAGGCGGCAGAGAGTGACAGATGGCCGGAGGGAGGCTGGTGTCGTGGTGGAGTTCTGCATGTCGTCATGCAGAAGTCCGTTTCCTTTGTCACTTTTACTCTCTCTCTGGTTGTTTTTACTCTCTTTCCACCTGTCACTTGCTCTCAATCACTTTTCTATCCTCATCAGTCGCCCTCTTGTACTCTTCATCATCTCTGACACTTTCTGACTATTCCCTGCCAAACAACTTATTTTTGCAACATGTGACGGGGATTTGAAACATTGTCAGATAAATACATGTAGGTAGGTTTTACTTGCCATTTACAGCTGATATGTGATATGCCAGATTTTTAATTGCAACAAACTTAACAATGAACAGTAATACATGAGAATAACTTTTTCCAGGAATTATAGGCTTCCTTTGAAAACTAGAATGTCTTAATTATTCAAAAAAAACTAGAGGCTAAGTATCCGAATGACCTTCCCTCTAAAACATCACAGTGATTTAAATGGTAAAAGAATATAAAACTGCTACAGTAAAAACCTATTAATTGAATAACCATAAGCTCCCCTACTATATACGGTGTAAAATTGCGTTGGACAGTACATAATTTCATGGGGATATTCCGTTTTTGGAAGTGAATACAAATGTAGAATTTATAGTGGGAAAAAACTAAACAAAACATTATTTTTCTTATAATTTATGTTCATTGAGGTTGTATGTTACATCTACTGTTGTTACATCTTACATATATTTATTGCAGTATTTCAATTTTAAGTTGTTGTTTGGTGTTTGTGTGGAGGATACTGTGCACCTTCTATATGTATTAGTATCTTCTTTCTCAGCTTGTGGAAAAATTGCTTCTGATGAGCTTTCATTCATCGTACGACTTTCTCAACTCCACTTGTGTTTGGTGGTTAGCAGGATTTGACAAAGGTACTAAACAGATTTCAGTAATTCAATAGGTTGGCATATACAGTAGCTGTAACTTATTCAGCAGCTTTTTCGCTTGCTCAGGGGCAGATTATTCTCCTCCATCCCCAGCTCCTCCTCTCGCCACAGTCAGGACTTTCTGATATTCTTTGTTGGATCAGACTCCTTTATCTTAAATAATTTGGTACAATTACATAACATTAAATATAATAATGAGATCTGCTTTTTTCTGTTATGCTTTGTTCTTAAGCGTGTTTTCATATGGACTTTTTTTGCACAGAACAGAAGTGTCTGTCATTTTGACATTAATGGTAGATGTGAGTAACAAAATGGCACATGTTGCATGTCTGAATTTGATTTATACTACCCATATTCATGTAACTGGTATTTAAAATGGTTGCGAGGTAAGTTTTAAATGTAGTACCAATGTGGTTTAATATATAATTTCAGATATTTCAGCTACAAATTTTAATAGTTAACTTTTCATTATTCAGATCATCATAAAAGCTAAATATTGCTCACAGACTTTGCTGTAAATTTTTTAAATTGCTAAGTAAAAAATCTCACATACTATTTTCAGAACATTTTTAACCTAGTTTACTTACTTTTTTATTAGTTTTTCCATTAAAGCCATTATTTGTTTTTTTTTAAAATGGAATGAACAATATAAAGTTATTTCCCGAACATGGGAGACAATATTTATCGAATGAACCAATCACAACGAACATAACCAGTCGTATCCCGTTATATCGCAATGGAGGCATTGCCTGGTATCTCATTCATTCTCAACAAAAGAGACAGAAGTGGACTCCCTCTGTAACTTCATCCACTGGTGTCTAAATCATGTCTTTTGAGGTGCTAAAAACTTTTGGTGGCCTGTACGACCCATTTAAGTAGAGAAGAGCAGCCGTTTGAGGTTGCGAGTGGTACACATAAATGCGCACTCTCCCAACATAAAGCAGACCAAGATCAAACCCTGCTAAGCGTTCTGATACACACAGATAAAACACCGCCATGATCAATAGATCAAAGCCTTCTGGGACACTGGAGGATCAATTAGCACCCAGCTGGTGAGAGGGTGTGTGTGTTAACGTGTGATGAAAGCAGAAAGTGAGCATCCCGAACGCCATTTTTTTAGAAAGCATTACATCCCGGTGTTTATGACATCACCTCATTATCATCCTCATTGTCATGTCATTGCTATGGAAATGGGGTTCATACGAGCCTGGTCCATCTCTTCAGTCTGCGGCGTGATCTTCAGTTCTTCTGACACATGAGCGACATGCACATATAATCAAAACGCTCGTGCGCTCTTTGCATCTCCCATTTTTTTTCCCCTCACAGGAGAGACTGTGTTTAGCTCAGTATCAGAGGAGGCACCTCATCTGATCCTGTTGCTGTGGCAACAGGGCCCGGCTTGTCTCGGGCTACTGTCAGGGTCCAGTGCAGCTTAACATCTGGGAGACAGACACACACTCCCTTTCTCTCCCTCGCTTTATTCTCGCCCACCCTTACACCCTTAAGACAAGTGTGTGTTTGTGTGTATCTGTGCAACTACGTCACTGTGACATTCGGGATTGTTGCGCTGTCTAAATGATTCTGAATGCAAGATCGCATTTTGCATTTCTTTTCAGAGAATATATCTTGAATTGAACATTTTTCTTCCCCCTTTGGCTCATTTTAAACAAATCTAATAATATTTAGTTAAGTAAAAAGAATAACTATTTGCCAGTGGAGTAAGAAAATAAACGTAAGATATTCTGAGTACAAGTCTTAATATCTTGCTCTTAACATCTTATTTGCTTCTCAAGTGAATTAATCTAGTTTTCAGGATGTTTAGCTTGTAAGAAAACAACAAAAACATGAACTTCGAAAATTATTTGAGTAGTCTCCTGTTCCAAGCTAAATGCTAATGTAACACATCATACAGTATTATTAAGATTGTAGTGTTTTTTTTAAAGAATAAAACATAAAAATATGTATTTGTTGTTCATAATCACTTCTGAGCATTCAACTACATGAAAACAGATGCACATCTAATTTAAAACTGCTTTTGGGATCAATTCTGTCTAGTTAGGTAGCTATCTACGTTTTGAAACATGGCCGTTGTGTTCTTACATGCCCCGTCCTCTCTCTATGTCTAAAGGTGATTGTTTTTTGGTCAGTAGCATCACATTCAGTTTTCACATCCCTGTGTGAGGATGCTAGATACAATGTGTTAAGTTACAACGCCATCTCATGATAAATTTGTATGCATTTTACGATATGGCTAATTTGTATGAATTTGTACGACCTCACTCATTTTGTATAATTTGTGTAGACTCCAGTGATGGGTACGCTTAGGGGGCGGGGTTAGGTTTAGGTCATTCGTACAAATTCACATGAATTGTGCAACTAAACGTTAAATAATTCTAATTTAGAAATGAAATGAGATCGCATGAATTCATACGAATTAGCCATATAATATGCATTAATTGCCATGAGATTGTGCTGTAAGTTCCCTTTCAGTTTGTAAGTGCGCTGTGGTGCACGATGTCCCCTCTTTGCCTAGATTTTCAAGCATTAAAGTGTTAAATGAATACTGCTTAAACACACTTTGCTTTGTTTGCCTGAGAAGAAGCTGTTTATTATTGCTCTAGGCTGCTCATAAAATTACAATGAAGTTTCTTCTATTTAAAATGTAGATGGAACAAAACAACTAGTGCAAAGCCAGCCAAACACATTAAGTCTTGAGTATGATGCTCATGGATTTGCAGAACAGTGCTGTAGGCCTGTAGGTTGTGTTTGTGTGTGATAAAGGTGATAAGATGAAGGGAAGCCTCCCACATTTCTGTTCATATTCATAATTTTGGAATTATAAATGTGCAAATTCATCTGTTTTTATTTTTTTTTTTTCATGCCACTGTTGAATATTTAATGTTGCTTAATGTCAGATTAAGGTGACCGTATGACCATAATAATAGGAGGTGGGTCTGAGAGGGTGGTGAAATTCAAAAAGGCTCTGGTGTACTTTAAGAGAACATTTTTGTTCAGGTTATTTTTTAGAATGTATGATTGTGGTAAACATTTTAGAAAAAGATTTTGACCATTGACAGGTAATTTATAACCCAAATGTAGCGTTTGATTTTCAGTAACTGGACTGTTGTGATATACAAGGATATGATCAGATAGAGAAATGATCCAAACAGATCAAAAAAATATAATTTACTCATCCTCAAGTTGTGCCAAACTTGTATAAGATTATTTCTTCTGTTGAGCACAAAAGACGGTATTTTTAAGAATGTTGGTAACCCAACAGTCAATGTTAGCCATTGACTTTCATAGTATGAAAAAAAAATACTATTCAAGTTCAACTGTCTGGAGTGTCCTCTGCGGAAAGTGTGTGTGTTTAGCTGAGATTCACTGGATGATAACAAGAATGTCTTGACAAGAGAGTCTTTCTTAACGCGATGAGGTTGTTGAGGAGGTCGAGGGTTCTTACTGAAGTGTATGTGTCTCACTCTGAGTAGTGACATCCAGTCAGCATCTACCTACTTTTATCTGGTGGCTCAACACACTGTACTCTTGAGCAGTATGTGTGCTTAGCTAACAAACGCAGCAGATAAAAGGCTGAGGAAAAATAAGGTGAGAGAAATTATGGAATAAACAGAAATTATAAAATGGTGACCAAGAAAAAGAAGGCTGGATTGCAGTGATACTTTTGAAGCATTCAGTACATGATTCAGTGCTGATTTTTCAGTAAATGTATAGCCACAGCACCATAAAATGAACATTTACCGGAAAATGTGGTATAGTATAGTTTAAATATATTACTGAATACAAATTAGAATTAAACTTTGTTTGAAGTATTACTTGTGCACAATGCACATTTCTTAATACTTAGACTAAAATGTGTTTTAATGTCACTATTGATGATGTATGATCAGATGATTAGAATAATATTGAACTTTGAATGCAAGATTTTTAAAGCATAGCTTAAGAAGGCTATACTTGCAAAAGGTCCACAAGCACAATCACATATACTTCAGTTAATCTTTAGTTCCACACAACTGATGTGCATTAATTACAAAATCAGTTGTTTAAAGTTTAGTTTAGAAACAGTACAAGTTTGGACACTTAGCATGAAAAAAAATTAAATTTCAAATACATAATATTTCACTAGGAATCCAACATGTAAAGGAGTTTGTTTCTTCATTGCAAACAGATTTGGAGAAATTGAATATCGTATCCTCTGCGGTAAGTGGGTGCCATCAGAAAAAGATTTCAAACAGCTGAAAATCCACAAGTAATTATTTAGATTCTCATTCTGATTCTCATCACTTTTGGGTGAACTATTTACTTTAAAACAATTGTATATAAAGTGTTTCTTTCTTTCTTTCTTTTACTTTAAATAATCATTTATAATAAGAACAAAAAGAATTATGAATATACTTCTATTCCAGTATTTTCTCAGACAGACAAGCCATGCAACCTTCTTATTGCCATGTATCTTATATTCAGTCAGTAAAGACTCCACTGGTCGGATATCCGTTTCTGCTTTTTTGCCGATTGTGGTTAAAAATATTTAGCAAGATTTGAAGAGTTGATCTTGGATCTGAGAGATGGAGTGAGTTTTTAATTTACTGGAAGATGAGTCTGCTCCCACAGGCAACCATGAGTCACCATGGCCTTCGTCGACAGAGTTTCACACGGACACTCACGCTTCACACCACACGGTCATCTAACGAGAGTGCAGCATGCAATCACTCACACACACACACACACACACACACAGAGTATACCAGAAGAGCAGGCAAAGTTCAAACAGCCCATACAAACCCACACAATTAAGGACAATGATGCAGGCAGAGTTCAGAGGTGCTCTGTGGAATGTACACAAGGGACATCACTGTTTCTCTTCACTGAGCTGTGGGATACTCAAGGGACGTGCATACTTGCTTTTTTTAGTGAGATAACGGTGAAAGGTTTTAGTTAACTGCCGTTATTAATCCTCCTCTTAACATCTCTTAACACCAATAACCAGAGCAAGCGTCGCACACTCTCCCTTCAAAACACACACTGCCTGCGAGCTCTTTACATACGCACACTTAATGCTAATGCGTGAAAGGGTGGTGGGAGTGCTTCTGAAATTTGTTCCCTTTTCCATGGAGAGTTGCCTGGTTAAAGCGAAACGGCTACACGAGCGCAGAGGCAGTCAGCTGACGAATGGCTTGAGTTATTTGCAAAACTCTGCATGGCTGTAGGTTGTTTGAGGCGTAGCGACAACCAAACTCACCTCAGAAGTCTCCATCAGAGAGAGAACGACAGAAAGAAGAGATACGATGGCAGTTTGAGAAAGAATCTGTAATATCCTGTCCCCCTTTCTTCCTTTTGATTTGCTGATTCAAAGTGATTCAATGAATCAGTGATTCATATTTGAGAAATTTGAGGCTTAAAAGCTGCAGAAGATTAAGAAGGTCTGTGAACTGTTGGATGAAGAAGTTACTTCATCCAGACTTGATCCAAACTGGTTTGCTGGTCTTTGCTCGTCTCCCATAATTTACAGTTTGGTGATTTCAGGGAGATTTTGGACACATTTCAAGCTGGGGAGACAAGATGGGAGACCAGCTAGATCTGCCTATAAATCAACTAAGACCAGAAAACCAACTCTTCTTGTTCTTCAGCAGGATCTTAACCATTATAAGCCTCATAAATAACCGATTATTTTATGTAGGCAATTGGAAGGCCATTTTACGTAGGCCACAGTACTCTGAGCATTAAATGATACATCATATAAATATTGTGTTAAATAATTATATTTTATTGCGCAATACTCTAAAAAGCATGAAAATAACATGCAAATATTGGTAAAATAATTCATTTTCAAATACTGCTTAATTTATACTTAAATATACTTAACCTCAATATTTTTTGTCATAATGGATAGATTTTTTTTTTCACTCAGCCAGTCGCAATGCATTTAGGGATTTCCTACTTTCATGAAGTTTGCATGTGATGCTGTCTTTAAATTAGTCGAAAATGAGACATTAATGAGGTCTTTGGAGGCATAGTAATTAAATTAACTATGTTTTTTAAACAGCCTTCACATCAGCTGCACGATGCCTTAAAATTCTGCTTTTCTATGGCAACAGAAATTCCAGAGAAACATATAAAGTGGGATGGACAGAGCTGTTTTTGTAGATGAATTAGCTCATGCACAAGGCCAGATGTCACACCTGCAGCCTTGTCTGTGTGTGAGGAAACATTTACAGCATGTGCTTTAACCGACGGTTCACACCAAGCTAGCTTGTCGGTCAAATCTGTTTAGTATCCTTCTGCGCAGCACCAGCGGTGCATTCAAATCAGAGTTTGTTCTGCGACGTGAGACAAATATTGTGTCCTCTGTGGGACCTAGAGTCCTGGTCTCATTATTATAGTCTCAGGGGGAGCGAAATATCCTAAAATAGGTCCCTTTCTCCTCTTTCCCTGCTTCTCATTCCCTTCGCTCAACATCTTGGGCTGACTGTAGCTCCCCATCCAAAATTAGAATAAATGAGACTATATACAGTAAAGTATATACTTTTCTTTGTGAATGTACTTGTTTCCAGTTGCCTCCTCTGAGTAGTCATTACTGTTTCTTCCTGTCTTTGTCAATTCCATTTTTGATGACCACTTCTCCTTAAATGTGAGTGTTGTACCCTGTAGCCTAATAACCATCGAGAACAGAGGGTCACGCTTCTATAATGAACACAAAATGAACAGCCTACACCTGTTCCTCCCTTCTAATTCTTTGTCATTGTGTCTGACCCCAAGTGTCCTGTCCATCTTCGGAGGCAAATTCAACACTACTGTGCATTGGTTTCTTTCACTTCTGAATGCCAATTACTGTTCCATCTTCATACTTCTCCTCCTCAGTTGTCGCAGTATTATGTTGACTTAAACATAAGCTTTGGCTGTCTTAATCAGCTAGCACTTGTAACTGATGGAGCTGCTCTCAAAATGAACTTGTTTCGTCACTAATCACGCTTATCATCCATCTGCTCCTCCTCTCTCTCTCGTTCATCTTTTTCTCTCTGCTACACTTAATCACTATGTATTGGCGCTGGTGCTGTGCCGTTTTTCTGATGGGCCACAGGAGGCCTGATTGTAAGTGTCTGTGATTGGCTGTTGATACTCTGACCCTCCACTTTCGTCGATAAGAGCTTTCTCATACATCATGCATGATCTTATCATTGAGCCATTATACATTCTTGTCAAAGGGATGAAAAACCATTGTCATGTGGTTGTGATATGGCCAATAGTGAATGAATTGGGAATATTTACTGTCCATTAGGGATGCAACAAACAAATCTGAGTTCACAGGTTCCATAGAAAATCACGTAGTGGATAATGGTCACAGACTGCGATTTTTTTTTTTTTTTTTAGTTTCATTTTTTTTAGCTCCAGACTGTGATTCCATGCGCTCTGATATCAGACACATACATTGTTTTAATTTGTTACGTGTCTCCTAAGAGTGAAATGAGGGAATTTGTTGTGATCTGAAGGACATCTTTAGTCATTTAGTGTATGATGAAAAAAAAAAACCCCTTGGTTTTAAAATCTGCTCTGCATTTTTTTTATGAATGATGTTGTCTATAATATCAGCTAATTATTAGGTCCGGGACTTTAATGCGTTAATTTAGATTAATTAATTACACAAAAATAACTTATTTTTAGTTTCGGTGGACCGATTTTACTGGAGCACCAACTAGCGTTTCTAATGTTCTGAATGTACTTGAAAGTAGGAATGCACCGATTCAGATCGGCCAATATGTTTGTGCGTTTTGTTAGTAAAGCAGTATGCTGATGGCATTTACCACAGTAATCAGCGGTAAAGGTGCGTGATTTTCCATTAAGCCGTATATACTACACACAGCCATTGTTCACTGACGAGCTGCACAAATCCACGCTGATAATGAACGTGGTTCTGTGCAGCTCGTCAGTGAACAACGGCTGTGTGTAATATACTATATACAGTTCAATGTGAAATCACGCACGGCACAATATTGGTCTGTTGGACTTGGTTGAACAAAATAAACAATATTTTATATATTCTTATAAGCTTATGTATTCAGTCATTATTCAATGGTATACTAAAAATCCATATGAAAAACTTACTTCTCACTGTTCTCAAGTAAAATATTTATATGCGATTAAAATGCGATTAATTTTGATTAATTAATTACAAAGCCTCTTATTTATTAGATTAATTTTTTTAATCGAGTCCCAGCCCTACTAACTATTTCAAACCTCCCATCTACAGTATAAACCTTTTTGATCTTTTATAAAACAAATATTTATGTCCCTGTAGTCTTTCTATATAGAGTAAAATAACCTGTAAATCTTACTGTAATTTTAAATTTTTTCCTAATTTTCCAAATTTAATTAATATACGCAATATATTCTTAACTGACTTATGACTAGCTTTGTACAGTTAGAGTGTTGGTAGGACATGTCTGTGATATATCTGTGTTATATTTCTTTTTAATCAAATGGATTAAACATGCGCCCAGATATATCGTTTATTTGGCAGCCAGACGATGCGTTTTACAAGATTCGGGTGACTTTTGCAAACAAATAAATGTGTTTGTGTTTTTCAGGTAATATGGAGAGAGAGTGCACACTATTCATGTCTCATATTCTTCCCACATTCTAAAAATTCCGAACATATTTGACAGTCAGCAAGTTATCTTTTTAAATTTGGATTATTTTGTTTTGTTTCGTTTTTGTACTGTTGATTTTTTTCTTTTCTTATTTTTCTTTATTTTGTTTATACTTTTTAAAAATTATTTATTTTTTTTTTTAAAGCAAAATGTATTTTGCACATTTTCTGGGCCGTGGAGTTAATGGTAATATTAAATGACTCATTAAATGCTTTTTTTTTATTATTATTTAATTATGTTTCCCAAGGTGCATTTATAATCTTAGTATTCTTTAAAATGGTCATAATTTGGATTTTAATGGTAATTTTCTTTTGAAGGGGTTTGTCTGCAGTGAGAATTCAGCATAAAAGCTCACAGCTGTAGTTGGCTAACATCTTTGCATGTAAAACCAGCATTAAATATAAATATGGAACTTTCAACAAGATGATATATAGTATTATATTTACAACCGTATCAATAATTGCTGATTTTCGCTGTAGCCGAACACAGCCATGTGTTTTTTGCAGTCTCACAAATACTTTTATCATAACTAACACAGTGAAAACATGCTGTAAATAAGAGTCTTGTTAAGCAGTACAAATCATGTTATTGATTAGAATGGGAGTTTTGGCCAAATCAAATCATTGATCTGGGCATTTCAGAAGGGTGTAAAAGAATAATTAACAATTTAAACTGCAGACTTGTTTTTATTGTATATTTCATGATCCCTTCAATAATTTCTAGCATTTTTTTTTTCTAGCATTTGATTTTTAAGGACATTTTTATTCACTTTTATATACACAATGCTGGAAATGTTTGTTTGCCACTTGATATCCAAAGTGAGATCATGTCCTGAGGCAGCAAATCCTCATCCTCTCTGATCCCACTGTGACCACATCTACAGATTTTCCCCAATAACTTTCTTTGAGTGAAATCTTTTCCCTGTGTGCATGTGATTGTCTCATTTCACACCCCTTCAGCCCATCTTTCTTTAAATAAACATGCCATGTTTCTGTCAACCTATCGGCCTTGACCCGCTCTCTTCCTTTTCTGTCTCCCACTCCTCTCTCTCTCTCTCGCTCTCTGTGGTGTAAATTGTGAGATTGATTCTGTGCTCCTGTCCCTTTAATGTCATTTAAGTGTTTCTGTGGGCGCTTTTTTCCCTCTGCCAAAAGCTCGCCTTAGAACCTGATGAGGTATCAACAATAATATAAAAAAGAAAGGAGCAATTTCCTGCAGTAACCATAGTGAACGCTTTGCAGCATGATGCAGGTGCTTGCTTTAGCCCTATGGGGGTTGCAGTCTCCATTCTAATGATTCAAGCAGGAACGCAAGCCTGTGAGGCTATTGCTATTGCTTTTTACAATATTACACAGGCAAGTTCAGAGTGTGACCGGCATTGTAGCAGATCCCTTCGTCTAATATAACACATGCATATTGTAATGTACATTTTTCTTCATTGAAAGTTTGAATGAGGAGGAAGAGAAAAAAGTGAAAAATTGCTCATAAATCACATTTAACTGAGTGCCAGAAGCCTCTTTCCGGTGCAGTGCCTTTTCGGTAGTTCCTAATTAATTGAGGAATGTATAGTGCCGTTAGATCCAGCACAAAGCCAAATCAGCAGCCCTTTTGCCCTGTGGCTAAAGCAGTTCAAACACTAGGAAATGTTTCATGAAAACAGGAAATAAAAGTGTTGGAGGTGAGAGGCAGGAGGGAGGGAGAAAGAGAGAAACATGATAGAGTGAACTAGGAAGTTAAACGAGGAGGGGTTGGGTATGTGCAAACAGAAGAAATAGCTCACTAAAAGGTTGACCAAGCCGGAGGAAAAGACGGAGTAGAGTAAATTGAAAAAGAAATGGTCCATAAAGGTGAAGAGATGAGGCTTGTAGAGATTTAGTGGAGAGGCCTGAAGATTTCACTCCAGCTAACAGGCCTGAGGGACGAGGGAGTGACAAATGCCTTCTCAGTGTATTTTGTGTTTCTTTGTGATGTGCTTTCGCTGTGAAGGTTAAATTCACTGAGTTTACTTTGGATTGGTCTTATTACAGTACGGACTGGTCTCCATTTAGTACGGTGTGTTAATGTGATGAGATTACATTGTTGTAAAATAATAAATGACACATGTACAGTAAAGTGTATAAACACACGCACAATAGCTGTTATATATATATATATCATGTTTAGTTAATATTTAATGCTTATGAAGCAAATGCAGAAACAAAATTAGTTTGATTTATCATTATTAGTGGTGTCATAAATCAACCCAAAATGTGGCTTATAATGGAAGATAAATCTAAAAAGCTAATCTTGTTTCTGAATTTGTTTAGGAAGCAATACATGCTCACCAGTGACATAAATAAACTCTAAGCATTAAACTGCAGCACAGACCTTATTCTGCTTGCAATTGTGTAGCAAACTGCTTAATTAGACATCCATTCAAAAGTGTGGGGATTTATATATATATATATATATATATATATATATATATATATATTCATGACAGTTTGAAAGTTTTAAAAGTTTTTAATAAAGCTTAATAGTTTTTTTTAGGATTCTTTGATCATTAAAATATTAATAAGAGAAGCATTTATTTAAAACGGATAATAATGTTCAGAACTACTGTTACAGTAGTTTACTGTTTCACTACTGTTCAAAAGTTTGGGATCAGTACATTT
>JAUCMT010000068.1:6547486-6561689 GCA_032357475.1 Enteromius thamalakanensis
AAGGCATTACTTTTAAATAGCAGTAACAAGTAATATATAATATATTACAGTTTGGAAGTAACTTGCACAACACTGCTGAAATGTTGTAAGAAGATAAAAGTAATATGAAAATTCCAGTGATGACATTCTACTATGTTGTCCGTTGACGCTGCACCTAATCACGTCACTAGAGTTCGAGTGATCACTGTTACAATGTGCATTGAGTCCGGGAACTTACCAGTGACCGAACTCGTGTACACGATCTACTGATTCACGAGCTCGGGAGCTAGGGATCTGATTGAGACACACTGATTGACTGAACGATGAGAGCCGCCTTTATGAATTCTAAATTCTGATTGGATGTTCCTCTGTTTTAGTCTCCATAGGAACTTATTCAAATAGGGCCATCTTTCTGGGCAACTCTGTAATGGAAACGTGGCTACTTGCAGCTTAAAAAAAGACGTCAAGTTTGAACATAGTCCTAATTTGTCTTTCGAAGATGGTGTTTATGGATTAAGAATGACATAAGGATGAGCAATGACAGAATTCAATTTTTTTTCTATACAATCTCTTTAATTAAAAAGAGACAATTTAAGCAGGACTTCTATTCATTCGGTTCATTATCTATTAATTAAAGTCCTTTTCACGGCATCTACTGAAGTTTGACTTGCGCAAATGGAAGAAAATCCGTAAAAAATTCACTTCTCCTCGGGACTCGTTTTATGCTGCATTCCTTAACATCCGCCCGCCTGCGACGACCCACAAACAGCTTGTCAGTCATTGGTCAATTATCTCCATGTGCGAGAGCAGTCTTATTGGCAGTGGAATGTCATTTTGTGCCACAGTGGGGTGTTAGCGGTGTGCCACGCTGGGCTGTGCTTCTCAGTGCGTTGCCATGCTGTGCCCAAGCCCTGGCACTGGCACAAACATCATTCACACTCCAGCACTCCTTGCAGAGCCCTGACAGACTTACTGATTCTCTGCCGCTCTGTCTTTCTCTCCCAACTCCCCTAGTTGTCGCCATACCGCTGAGCTCTTAAAGAAAAGCGGTGCCATGCGGTCCAGCTTGACTGTCGTGTTGAAAATGCAGACTGACTTCTATAGGAGAGATCTCAGTGTGTGCCGCACAAAGCCCACGGGGGAATCTGCGAAGGTTTGATGCATTGGCTCAATTTGCCATATCACAGGCATTGATTAGTTTTATGCGTTTGGAAATGTGCACACGCATATCCTCGCACGAGTGTCACCATGGTGGCCTGCCTAGACAAATTGCTTTTTCTGGTGTAGCCTGATATACCATTGCTCATTACTGCTATCGAGTGGTTCAGATCTTTTGGCTGCCGTGTTGTTGAAGGGCAAAGGAAAAACGTCCTCCGCGACAGCAGAAACATTCTTGGCCTTTATCGAGCTGCGAGGCTGCGGAGGAGTCCTCTGTACAAATGGGGAGAATTACACCCTGGGGATGATGAACCAATCCTTTCTTGGCGCCCAATACCTCCAACATGGCTGTCATGGAAGCTTTGTGCGTGTGCGAATTTAGATCAACTGTCTAGACCACAAAGCGATATAGGCATTGATTGGTCAGTGTGGCTTGCATGTGCTCTGCTTGTTTTATGCTAGGGTGGACAAATAGCGTTGCATATTAGTGCTTATTCGCAAATATGTGGATGTGAGAGAGAAACGGGGAAAGAGAGAAAAAAAGAGTGAGAGGGGGGAAAGGGAGTGTAAATAGTCATTGTGACCCTGTTATGTGTATGAGAGGGTGAGTGGCTGATGGAAACAGCTATTTCTGGGCAGTGAAACACTGTGATTAAGGGGTAGGCTGCCCTCAATGGGTCACTTACAGAGAAATGGGCTTCACACACATGTACGCACACACTACACACGCTCAGTTGGTCCGCTGTAGAATAAATCCACACTGGTAAATGCTCAGATCTCTTTAGGTCTGTCTACAGATAGATGGCAAAATGATTTATTCATTTAAGCTTTTTTTATTACTATTGTATTTTTTTTTTTTAAACAACATTTTGTTGATAGGAAATATCTACGTAATTTTGGGAGTGCTTGATGTGATATTTAGGCAAAATAAAAAATGTACAAATTTCCTTCTGGTACTTCAGTGAGCATTTAAAATTTTTGTAACAGATGCGTACGAGTCCCTCAGTTGTCCTCAGTGTGACACAATGAGTCTCCGAATCAGACTGACATTGATGGAAAAGGTTCAAATATGCAAAAGAAGCTGGAAAAAACATTAAATTTGTGGGACCTGTAGGATTTTTGTGTTGAACAGAAGGCGGTTAAATGGTTCAGGACAAACAAGAGACCCATAAACAACTACAGTATCACTAAACAAAAAACAAACAAAAACAGCTTCATCTAGGTAACAACACGGTATTCAGAATCAAGTTTATGTAAACTTTCGAATGGGGTAATTTGTATAAATTTAGTTTTTTTTTTCTCTTTTGGACTATATGTTAATGTCTTTTGTGTGAACTATGTTATTCAGGCTAGTATTAAATAAAAAAATAATACATGCATTTTGTAAGATCCCTCTTATTTTAGTTAATTAATTAACATTTTGTAGATATTGCAAAGTGTATGTAAATATTTGACTTTTTTTGTATGTAAACTGTAGAGATAAAGATAAATGAGTTTTATTTTAAAGCACATTCAATTGGTTAATTTCTTAACTCTGAATTTTCAAAAACCTTGACTTCTCCTTCCATCTTGTCCTCAGCACATCTGGCCTCACCCTCCCCGCCCCATATTATCGGCCTGAGGAGGATGACGAGCGGCCCTTCATCTGCTCGCTGGCTCAGGATAACGGCATCATGTCCTGCAGTGACGTGCCCACTCGGAGAGAAGGCGGACGGGAGTGCTGTCTAGACAAAGAAGATGCGCTGCACCGCCAGGCCCTGGGTCTGAGTGCGGAGCCGCTTGTCAATGGTAGTGCCTCCGCCATGGGACTCTGTGTGAACTGGAACCAGTACTACACCCGCTGTCACACAGGACACACCAACCCACATAAAGGAGCAATTAATTTTGACAACATAGGTTATGCATGGATCGTCATATTTCAGGTGAGAAATTGAGTCAAGTGGTATTTGTTGAAATTACACATCTGATTCTGATCCTAATAAAAGTCAACAGTGATCAAATCACACAAAAAACATTCAGGGGAAGTTTAAAATGCATGTGACAGTATTGCATGAGTAGCGTGTTGCAAATGCTAATCCATCCTGATGCGTCTTGGACAACAGTGAAGGGCGCCTACACACCTGTCAATCATCCACTGTGGTAAAACAAAGGTTTAAAGAAATTATTTGCAAATGAGACAAGAAAAAACAGTTTTTTTCACTTTGAATAAATTACAAATTTTCTTACCCATTGGCAAATATTTTTAAGTATTTACATTTATTAATTTAGCAAAGTGTTTACCCAAAGCAACTTGACATTTTTTGAAGTTTTAGTATGAGATAGATTCTCTTCATGCTTATAAATCTTATAAAAAATACATTTTATATATAGTCATAAAATTATAGACTCTCCCCTTAAAATCTGGTCTCAAATAGCAAACGCAACATTTGTCTGAACTGGCAACTTGTGATGGATCATCTAAGATGGATCTCCACCAGGTTCATAAAGAGCTTGATTGTAGTCTGCTCTGGTTGGTGCAGGTGATCACGCTGGAGGGCTGGGTGGAGATCATGTACTACGTCATGGACGCTCATTCCTTCTACAACTTCATCTACTTCATATTCCTTATCATCGTAAGTTTTTAAACCTAAACATAAATGTATGTGTTCAGCAATAGCATGTGTCCGAATTATTGAGCACGTGTAGGCTGTGGTTTTATCTGGCATGTGTAATCAGGGAGGATCTGAAGTTTGGTGACCTGTAACAGAACCAGAGGGTGAACTAGATGTTTGGTCTCACTGGTATGAACAAAAAGGCCATGTCTTTCCCCTGGACACAAAAACACAGCGTAACCCATCACAACAATCAAACCTTTAGCACAAAGCCCCCTAATTAGGTGTGCACTTATATTAAAGGGGTCATGAACTGAGAAATCAAAAAGAACCCATGGCAAAGAAGAGCTTGAAAGACAATCTGACAAATTATAACAGAATTGCCGTTTTGTCCATCTAACAAATTAGACAAGAGAGTAGATCTTCCGTGCACTTAAACTAAAGACCTTGTGTTTAGTGACTTTTTGTGGTTGAAACAAAATACATTCTGATGTTTATTCATGTTTATTTTGTGCTTTAAATAAATATCAGATCTGTTCACATACTGCTTGAACTGAGGCACGATCTGTCACAGTAAAGAACCGCAAAATGGCATTATTTGAACTTCTTAAAAATATCTGAATTCGAAAGCTAACACCTTGTTTATAGAAAGTCTTGTCTGTCAGCACGTTGTCAGTTTCCTCTTTGTTTCACAATGAATTTTTTACTGCGTGAGAACGTGTAATGTGGGAGTGCCCTGGCTTTTCGAACATTGCAACAGTAACTGTCCCTAGTTATCCCTTGATCTTTTGACATATAAGAGGTAATTTTACTATTAAAACATCGTGCAAGTTTTAGAATGAAAAAAATTCTCGAAAAACAGTAACTAGCTTCTGCCGATGCATATGGCGATACTGTACGATGAGTATTTAAAGGTTGCAAGGTAAGGAGTAGGATTAAAAAATATTCATCCAATCAAAATATTCGGGTCGAAAACTGTCCAAACTGTCTGTCAACATATGTAGATTTGTATTTCTGCGCACCCTGTTTTGCGCAGATAAATACGTCATCAACGCATTCACGTAGTGTGATGACCTGGTGGTGAAGATGGTAGGCAAACAACATCAACCTGACTTCACTGAAAGCCCGACGTCAAGTGGCCTTGTATCCACCAAAAGAAAGACCTGTTGGAAAAGGCTTCTGCGAAAAAAAAAAAAAATTGTATCAAACCCATTCGAAAACCAGAGTCAATTTCAGAGTTGCGTTACTCCATCCACAGCTGCCACGTCCTCTGCAGCCCCTATGTCTGACATTTCGGGTACCCCGTCAGCCTGTGTCAACCACTACGTTCACATTGGACAAAGTGCTTGTCTTCATAGAGACGTTAGCAGATCCAAGCATGCAGTCATTGTGGATATCCTTGCATGTAAGAAATATTATTACACACTGACAAGTTTTGCTTGCTACACAACCGAAAACGGGCTACATATAATTCAGTTTTTCTAAATTTTTGGAATTGTAGCATTATGAAGCACTATATAATTTTCTCACGGGTGAATGACGTAATTTTTATATGATGTAATGATGTAATGTTTATATGTTGCCTACAGTATGGTCATCTTTATGGTGTGCTTTCATGACTTCAGGAGGCGTGGCTTTGGATGGCATTTTGCATTAAGGAGGGACATGCGTTTTCAATGCAATCAGGTTAAAGTTAGCATTTTCCCAGATCTCCTACTGCACCTTGAAGAACAAATAGCATATAAACTAACACATACCAGATCTATACAAGTGGAGCTGGGGAAGGTGGAGGGTTTCAGAGAAATCGTCTAAATCTTAGAATGATAGAAGACTCTTAAATGAATGATAGCCAGCCTTATACTGTCAATACAAGGCAATAAACTCATTGGCAGATGCATCATGTACCAATCAGATTGTTCCAAGTCGTTTAACTCTCAGAACATCATCAGTTACATTAATTACCCATCATTCAGCACCATCCTGAGTTTCATGACTGAACTATATATAAGACAATTTAAATATGATACAAGAGAATAAATTATTTTCAAGTTGTGGCTGTTAAATGATGAATCACTGATATAAAAATACTATTTTGTCTAAGTAGAAATTACAACATTTTAATAAAATCAACAGTATGAAAAAATGGATATTCATTTTAAGGCTTAAGAAATCACTAAATCACTACTAATATCAACTGATAACCACTGTGTTACTGGTATAGTATGCATTGCTACTAATACTTGTTTACTTTTTCTTCTAAAACAATCAGCTTGTAAAACATTGAGACTCATATTTAGTGTTTGGAGTGCCATCTGTAAGCTCAATTATAGAACAGTATTTTTAATGCAAGGCCACGTAATTTCTAATAGATGTTTATCAGTTTGATTAGTCTTGCCATATGGTGCATTGCAAGTGAAATTTAAAGTCATGAAAAAAAACACTATTGTTATTCCTTAGAGATGTGTCCGTACCCAGCTTTTATTGACAGACTGAACTGAATCTGCAGCCCTCCCGCTGATGGCCTGAAGGTTCGAAAGATGCAGATATTAGCTAAACAGCACATTTAGTAGTCAACAGAGCCTCAGAGATCAATTAGGCAATGAACAACATAGTGAAGAATCAATATTGGGACACTATAAAATGAATTTATCTTTGCTTCGACTGTGTGTTTAACCATGCCGCGATGGAGCCAGTTCTCACGCCATGCCGGCCCTCTCTGTTGAATGCTAGTAACAGCAGCGAACGAGACAGCCCTGCAGTGAGATGTGCTTCGGATAATGTCTCCTCCCAAGATTAAAGAAGAGAGAGCAGAAAAAAATGCCCTGAGGATAAGGAGGAAAAGGATCTGAGACTGAAAGACAGCAGGAGACTAAAGGAATAAAAGAGGAAGGGAATGGATTTGGGAGTGAGATGTACAGGTCAGGCAGTAGAGAGGCCTGCTGATATTTGTTGTAGCTGTTTGTGCTTTTCTTTACCGTTCCCGTTTCTTGTGTTCAAACGTGTGTTAGACAACTGATGGCTCTGCTGGAGATGGCGGATTTCATTTTAGCCCAACAAATGGCAAGTATAGGGAGATGTGGGTGTCTCTGTAGCTAATGACAGGGCCTAATCCTGTGTAGGTCAGCGGAGTGAAAGCATTAGCAGTTAATTAGAGCCCATCAGACTAGCGGACCCCTGCCGCCATCTCTGCAGTCTCTCACTTCCTGACAGAGACCCTGCTACCCCGACACATGCACCCTGCGAAGCTGTCATGTGATCCTTCCCAGCATGCACCAATAGAAAGCGAGTGGTGAAATGTGGCACTGAATGAAATATAAAGAGACTCTCAGGACTGACACATCGTTTAGATTAGTCATTATCAGTATTGTGTTGCCTAAAAAACAGGAAGTGACAGGAAATCAATAGGTGCAGCGCGATTGATTCGGCTATGTACTCGCTTACCACAGTTCTTGCGCTGTATTTAAAGTTTAGCTGTGGATTCTGTCGTACAAATTCTGCATGTTGTTTTAATGATTATAATAAGGCCTATTGTTAACACAAGCTTATTGTATTTATTCAGTTATTTCTGTATTATTCTGTTTATTCGACATATAGCTTACTTGCAATTACGTTTTCTTTTTGTACTGTAAAAAGGTGATCGCTACCGTGTGTTCATTTGTGAAGACTGATGAACGAAACAAAGCTATTATGGTTTTGCCAAGGGAACCAGGTTGATGCTTACTTCCGGGCTGGCCTACTAAATTATGTCATCCTTGCAGCACTTTATTCATTAAAAATATGCTGGTTTGTGTCTTTATGCAGCCCTAATTTTTGTCTGTGCTTGACATCACCATCTGCAATTTGAATATGAAACTTGAATTAGTTTTGTCTCAAAATGTCTGATTTACAGGTTGGCCTAAATGTAAATATACCCTATTTTGAAAATATAATCTTGATTTTTAAGTTTGTATTTGCTTCTTTTCTTTTTTGTTTTTTCTTCTTACTTTTGATAGTATTGTAGTAAAGACAGGAAGCAAAGTGGGAGAGAGAGAGATGCAGGATCAGGAAAGGTCCAGAAGCTAGGACTTAAGCTCAGGAAGTCGGCACAGATTGTATTCCTTAAATACTTGGAAAGGAAACCAGTAATAAGGTTTTGAATTCACTTACTGTGCTTCTGGCTAGCCTCTTTTAAAAATAAACAGCTGTATTCTTCCACAGTCAATCAACAATGTTTTAGCGTTATGTACCTGTTAGTCATCTGCGCTTTCGAAAGCTTAATGCTCTCTGGCGCCCCCTTCATGGCTAAAAACAGCAGTCAAATCCCTATGTGTTTTTCAGATTTTCGTGGGGAGTAAGATGTGTCTTTTCACTGTATGTGTGTGCAGGCTTATGTGAGTGTGTCCCTCTGCACTTTTATTTACTTCTTTGACGCCCTGCTCTGTCTGTAACCTGGCAACCACACAGCCAGTCGTCGCTACCTGTAGAGAGAGGGCCATAGTGTGCCGACACAGCCCACACCCCGCCGATGCACCTCTATTCACCTCTTTTCACTTCTATTGAACATCGGAGCAATTAATTCAGGCTCTGTGCCCAGTTTTTCCTCTTCAGCTGTTCTCGGATGGATCAGTATGAAGGGATCTCAAATAATTGGATTAACAATTCTCTGATTACAGGCAACTAAATATTAACAAATCTTTTTATATTTTTAGATTGCTTATGGGCTTTAGTGGTGTATATGAATTATGAGATAATGGGATGCGAATAATTTATTTTATTCTATTTTACTATCTATATTATGTTGGCACAGTTCTTCCTGCCTTTGCACATTGATGGCACAATAATGAAATGACTGGTTCTGCTTACTGTTCTTTTCTTGGACAGGCAGTCTTAAGGTCACCCTGCCTGCAGCCAGACCCGATTGTAAGAGCAGTATTAAATGAGAGTATAAATCATCACCTGTCATCTTTCATCCAACTGTAACAGAACTGAAGTATACTCACTAACCAGCACCCCTTTGACCCCTTTCCCTTTCTGCTCCTGCCTTCTGCCATCCGTATGTCTAACCTTCTTTCTTTCTTTCAATCAGTTTTAATAAGCATTTTTTTTTTCTTTTAAATAACAGAATACAGTACTGACATGTCTTAACTGCAGTAGAGGCACCATTTTGGATTTAAAGCAGTACATAAATTAAAATTTATGAAAGTTGTTCATGGCTAATCTCTCGTTATGTGAGCTGCTATGGATCATTAAGTAATCAAGATTGATTAACCACATTCCTAACTTGATTAAACTAATAAGTGAATGAATCATTTAGACCAGCTATTCCCGAAAGTGAATCATTTCAGAGAGTTGATGTTTTTTTATTTTTTTATTTAATCAGATCCATTCATAAATTAGACATTGTTACTTCTGTCATGATCTCTCGCATAGTGCCAATGTTTTTTTTTTTTTTTTACAATTAATTTGGCATTTTTGCATTTATTGTGATAGGACAGTATGGTGACAAGAAGAAGTGAAGTGGATAGACACAGAGACAGGATCAGGAAAGGCCCCTAATAACTCGGGACACCCTATTTTGTACAGTACATTCTACTATCGCTTTAAAAATCAAACAAGTACACAGTGTATAAATGTGTGTGTGCTAAAGCATGCAGAGGAACTGATGAGAGGAAGGGTGACTGCAAGGAAAGAAGTTGTCTACCGCATGAAAC
Source organism: Enteromius thamalakanensis (assembly GCA_032357475.1). Taxonomy (NCBI): domain Eukaryota; kingdom Metazoa; phylum Chordata; class Actinopteri; order Cypriniformes; family Cyprinidae; genus Enteromius; species Enteromius thamalakanensis. The sequence goes on from JAUCMT010000068.1 coordinate 6,556,905, forward strand.
AGAGGTCCGACTGTTGATTAGGAGCAGTCCAGTCACACATCAGACTCCCAAATCAGGAGAACAGATGTGGAGGCAGGACACACCTGCACAGCTACCCCACACACACACGTCTGTGCGTTTCTCCACCTCCTCTGTCCTCCTCACGACTCATCCGTCCTCTCTGATCCCTACTTCACATATCCAGGAACCAGGCTGTACTTTCATTAAGACCTAAGAGCGAGCTCTGTGTGTGTTAGCCTGTTGACAAATGCCAGTGATATGAATGGCGAATGATATAAGAGCAGGCTTTCTGTTCTGTTGAGTCTGGAACTGGTTCGCTCTCGGTCTTTAAAATGATTGGCTCACGATTCTAATCCGTTTCATGTTGGCGGAGGGATCTAGCCCTTCTCTGCTAGGACTAGGAGATATTTAGAGGTTTTGCTCCTATGAAAGAGCCTGATAATTATAGCATATCAAAGCCAGAGCAATACAGGCGCACACACAACAAAACAGGCTCTTGTTTGGGCGTCTACTGACTTTTTCAAACATAGGGTCCGTTTATAGCAGCTCATCTAGACAGCTATGGCCGCTGCTTATGCCAAACACTGCAGCACAGGCTGCGTTTGAGAGCTTAGAGGGGTTTAGGTGTCATGTAGATCTGGATATTTAAAGCAGCTGAGACTTCACACGTGGTGCAAGAGTTATGGTAATGGAATCGAGCTTAAAATGTATCTAAAGAAAGCAAAATGCTCAAATAAAGGTTTACTGAACTCAATATATATTCTTTCAAAGGTATATTTCATCCCAAAATGAATTTACATTTTACAATGAATGTTAACTCAAGTGTTTAAGGTTTTTAAAGGTTGCAAAAATATAATTAAAGCACTCCATATGCAGCACTACAGTATACATATTACAAAAATACGGTAGTCATACATTACTGTCCTTACAATATTTATAAAAGAATCAATAATGCTTGATTTCTAAGTCAATCTGGGGGATTTTTTTACTTAATATTTATTGAATTGGTAAATACAGTTCACACAAGTCTGAAGAATTTGTTCACAAGCTCAGCCATTTGACCATTAAATCAGTAAATCTAAATCTAATATGATATCTATGATCTAAATTTAGATAGAAACTATTTTGATTTAAGCAGGGGGTTGCCAGTGAACCTACATCAGAATGTACAGTAGCTTCAGGAAAAAAAACAAAAAAAAACAAGCAGTTCCAGAAAGCACTCTAGAAATTGATAGGGGTTTAGAGCAATGTAAAGATGGTTTTCATCTCTCTTCTTCTTCCTGTTCCAGATTGGATCTTTCTTCATGATTAATCTGTGCCTGGTGGTCATTGCCACTCAGTTTTCGGAGACTAAACAGCGAGAGCACCAGCTGATGCAAGAGCAGCGCGCTCGCTACCTGTCCTCCAGCACGCTGGCTTCGCTCGCTGAACCTGGAGACTGTTACGAGGAGCTCTTCCAGCTGGTCTGCCACATCCTGCGCAAGGCCCGCCGACGCTCAGCTGCCCTTTACTACATGCTCCGAGGCAAAGCCCCTCCACCTGGGGGAGGGAAGGGGCGTGGCAGGGGAGGGGCAGGATCGACAGGGGGAGGAGCTAATGTGAATGGCAGCGAAAGACACCATTGCCATTCTACTCAGAGTGAGTAAGAGTTAGAGACAGAAGAATGGCATTGTGTTGTAGAAAACTTTGTATAAGATTGTTGAGGAGAAAATATCTCAAATTAAGTTCATTTTGCCCTGACATTAGCTTAGCTTTGTTCAAAATAGTAGCAAGCTGTTGTGCTAAATTGCTCTTTCTAGCCATCCTAATCTCCCCATTTTTGTTTATGCAGTGTTGAAAAGTTTGATTCAGCCTAGCGAACCTAAAGGAGCTTTTATCACTCGTAGTGTAGGAAAATTCACCCTAAAGTGTTCTTTTTTACTTTAGCAGTCGATCAATCAAGTGTCCACTTTTTTACAAGAAAGTCTGATTTGCTGGGATCAGACATTTCAACACAAAATGTAAGGGAAAGAATGCATAAAATCTGATTGATCTGTTTATTCCCAAAAATTAGGAATTATATCACCAGAAAGGTATTTCAAACAGTATTGCCCTTTTATGTTGTGTCAGTGTATTTAGCTTCTCTTGTGTCGTAAAAAAAAAAAAAAGCTTGTAGCCTGGCTAAGTTTCAAAGTCGCTTCCCCGCCACTCTAAACCAAATGGCAAGTTATAAAAGTAAAGAGCAAGTTGCAATAAAAACAAGAACAAATCCAATCCATGTGTTTGCTTTTATGGCCCAATGACATTTCAATCCCAAGCAGCATTTTGGCAGTTGTCCAAGTAACTGACAGGCAAAAATGTTATTGTATTATATAAAAATGTCAAACAGAAATGTTGCATTTTTTTTTTCGTCTGTCTCACAGCGCCTCACTGTATTCATGATACAAAGTTGGACCACGGCTCCCAACCTCTGGAGAACGCCATCTCCCTCTCCGTCACCCCAAACCCTGAGGAGTGTCCACAGTGTGCTGCCGCCCTGTCACTCAAGGAGGGGGCGGGATCCACGGGGCACTCGGCAAACGGAGAGGAAGAGGAGGGTGCGCTGGAGGAAACCGACAGGGATGAAAACCGCTTAGACGAGAAAGGAGACGATGACTCCGAGGACTCGCCGAAGAGGACCTGTTTTGGGAAATGTAAAGATGTTTGGGATGAAATGAGAGTTAAGCTTTGGGGTATAGTTGAAAGCAAGTACTTCAACAGAGGGATTATGATCGCCATCCTCATCAATACAATCAGCATGGGCATCGAGCACCATAACCAGGTAATTTCACCCGCAGTGCAGTCGGCTCACATAATGAACCCACTCTGAAGATGTGTTCAACCTCATCATGTCACATATTACTGTAATAGCCGGCTCTTTCTGCAGTGCTGATAGAGTCTTCACAGGGCCTGCCATTCAAAGTAATGAGAGCGTGTGGAACGGCCTTCGGAGTCTTGTTGGATTTCTTCTTGCCATGAAAGTGCAGTTAATTATCTTTGGAAGATGTAGAAAGCTACTACTACTCATGCACACTCTCTCTGTCTTGCTCTCTCTGTATGTCTCTCCCCCTCCGCCCCCTCATGTCTTCACTGCATCGCCTGCAGTGGGCCTGTTTTCTCATCTCTCTGGGCTCTAAAAATATCAACAAGCAGAGAGACGCAGATAGAGAGAGAGAGAAAAGGAGATAGTCAGCGCTGACGTCTATTACGCAGCATTTTTAACATGTGAGACATCATGTAAATGCTGCCTACGCAGGCAAACAGAGGAGCCCTGTGTACGTGCTCACGTATAAACAGGACTTTCCTCATGAGAGTTTGTGTTCCAGTCAGTCTTATTTGGTTAAACGGATTATGTGTGATGACATCATCTGCTGTGACTCTCAACCAGTTTGGTAAAGATTACAATATTTACATGTGTGTTGGCAGTGTAAGTGTGTGTGTGCGCGCATGCTCACACACAATAGTCGATCAAACAAGTGCCCATGCGCTTGGTCTGCACACACGAATGCATTTAAAGGTTCCCGTTGCTCTAAGAGTAGAGCGTGGCGCTACCAACGGCAGGGTCATGGGTTTAATTCCTGGGAAGTGTATCAACTGAAAATGCTGAAAAGCATCATGTGCCAGGATCATGCAGGGATTGTGGGATTGTCTGAAGAAGCCGTGAGAGAAAGTTGCAAATACTCACACTTATGCAACTGAGAGCTGGTAGAATGTTGCATATTTCTGCTTGTAATTAATATTTCAAATTTTACACATTCAGGATTGGATAACAAAATGGATTAATCAGAATTAGAAAGGACTTTATAGCTATAAGTGTGCATGCACATAGGAAGGACATTTTTGGCATGAGATATCCAGTGCTCACACATAAAGACAGCAAGACATAAACAATACTAATTAAGCAAGTGTAAAGACATCTACTTTTTGTGGATAATATGAATAATATTTGGAGTTAATTTGGGAAGTATTGCACTAAGGAAGGCCTTTAGGTGTGTAAGCTCTTTAAAAGAGAGATGGCCTGTGGGAAAAAGCTATCCCTGTGACTAGATGTTCTAGTGCATGCTGTTCCGAAGCGACATCCAGTTTGTAGCAGTTCAAAGAGGTTATGGCCAGAGGGAGTGTGGTCTGTGAGGATTTTACCTGCCCTCTTCCTCACTCTGGAAGAGTACAGGTCTTGGACGGTGGGAACGCTGTAAAAGAAAATTCTGTAGTTTGTACAAAAGAAAAAAATTGGCAGCTGTGGTTGCCAAAAAAATAAAATAAAAAAGGTACAGAAGAGTTGCAAACACATTCATGGCCACAAACTGTAAGTTTTACAGTATAAAACAGTTAAAAAAAAAATTTTTTTTTTTACTGTAAACCAGTACTTTTCTGTACCTTTAACATAATTACAACCACCATAAGCCACATGAAGACTCAAGGCTCATCACAAGTAGATTCACCACAAGTAGAAGTATTCAATAATAGGGATGGGTATTGTTAAGGTTTTAACGGTATTTCTACTTTTATCAATACCACTTATCAATCCGGTACTTTAACGGTACTCTTATCGCTACTTTTTGTATTGTTTTTAACAGGGGCGATTTTAGCCCATTTTTGGGGGTGCTTCAGCATTCAGCAAATTTAAAAAAAGCACCCCCAAAGATTTTAAAGATTTCTAACTTATTTGACAGTTCATGCTGTTTATGTTAGACAGTATTAAAATATGAAAAATCATTCAGATGTAATATTTTAATAACTATAGATCCCCCCCCAGCCCCGAAAAAT
>JAUCMT010000068.1:6576580-6589406 GCA_032357475.1 Enteromius thamalakanensis
CATTTTAGGCCATACAGCTTTCTCGTGGATGGAGCTCTGGATTGGAGAAGGGTCTCTACCACCTCGGTTGAGAGGCCTGTGGCTATGAGTTGGCCCCCATAGGGGCCAGACTCTCAAACTCCACACCTCCGGATGAGGGTGGAATATTGTGCAAACCGCTTGTGAGAGAAGGTCCCTCCTGACCTGATTTTCCATGTAGGGCCGTCTAGGAGGTTTATCAGGTCCGAGAAGCAAACTCGGCTCTGCCAGAACGGTGCAACAAGCAGTAGGCTGACCTTCTGCACTCTCTCCAGAACTCCTGGGAGCAGAGCAATCAGGGAAAAGCGTACAGACGCAGCCTCGGCCATGTCTGTACCATGGCATCCAGTTCCGCAGGAGCTGGATGAACTAGAGGAGCACCAGAGGGGACATTCTCTCATGTCGCGAAGAGGTCTAACTCTGCCTTGTAATAAACTCTCTAGATCTGTTCCACACCTCGGTGTGGAGCAACCACTCCCTGGCCCTCGGCCCCTGTCTCGACAGGATGTCTGCTTCTACATTTAGATGCCCGGAAATGTCGATGGCTCTCAGTGAGACGGATCTGTCCCAGGGCCCACACAAGGGTCTGGTGTGCCAGCTTGCACTAGGGGTGCGACCACAGACGTCCTTGGTGGTTGATATAAGAGACAACAGGGGTGTTGTCGGTGCGCACCAACACATGTTGATATAATTTAATATGCGGGTGCCCTGGAGTAGCAGCGGAGCCAGCGCTGCATCCACACATTTCATAAATGTACGGGGTGAGAGTGCAGGGCCGAAGGGTACCGATATCGGTATGCTTTGCCTCAGAAAGCAAACCTCAAGAACTTCCTGTGCAAAGGATGGATCAATACATGAAAGTACACATCTAGTCCTCGGACTGGATTTGTGCTACAACTTGCTTCACAATGAGCATTCTGAACATGACTGAGCGGTTCAATATTCTGAGATCTAAGATGGGTCTCAGCCCCCCCATCCTTCTTCGGAATTATAAAGTAGCGGCTGTTGAACCCACACTCGATATCATGAGAAGGGACCATCTCGACGGCCTCCTTCCTCAAAAGAGTTTCGACTTCTTGTTCCATCACCAGAGTCTGCTCTGAACGAACTATCGTATGATTGATGACCGCGAATTGTGGCAGAGCACATCCAAATTGGATTCTGTACCCGTTTTCTACAGTACGAAGGACCCATTGAGACACATTTGGAAGTAGCTTCCACGCTGCCAAATAGTTTACTAAGGGAACCAGCCTCTCGAGGTTGATCTCTGATGATATTCGAGGGATGATGTTTTATAGATGCTGCCCACCCTCGGGTGAAGCTACGCTCGGTCCCTCATGAGAGCTCAGTTGCGAACGTCTCAGCGGTTTCCAAAGCCTTCGCAGGTCAGCTTAGTACGCCTGTAACCACGAGGGCAAGTAGCAGAACGCGCTTCTTTCATCGAATGGCTAGCGCTTATCGAGGCTGTCTTTTTTTCACTAAAGAGATACCCCGGGAGCAAAGCACACGTAAGTGTTTTCTTCTTTTATTGTTTCACAACACCTGCAGTTTTCCCATATTATTGGAGAACTGCATAAATATGCTTTGCTCCCCGGCAGACTACAAATCAAGTGTGTGTTAACTGGCAATTTAAATAGCTGTCTTGCACGGAAGAACACGCATTTTGTAAGATGGTTAGTCGCTCTCGCCCTTTTCTTTTCTTTTATCTTTGACAAAGACACTTTTTAAGCTAGGACGAACACACAGTCAGCACAGAGCGCTTCGCTGAATGACAAAAAGCTAGTTTGCCGGCCGCATTCCACGTGCTTATATCCTTCCTGGCCAGTGACGTCACCCGCCTATGACGTCCCAACTCATCATTGGCTGATTCAACACACGATTCAGAGCCGTCATGCTGAGGGTGCTCCCATAGCGTCTCGTCGACGCAGCTCGAGTTCCTGAAAAGGAGCTGAAATTATACTGTGGCAGAGGAAGCAATTCAGACAGCCAGGATGTGTTAAATTTGCTTGGTGATCATAAAAGTCTTACCCGACCCTATCTTTTTAAACTGTACAGTATAGATTTAGAAGACTTCTGCCATTTATGGAGCTTTAGAAATTGGTGTTTCATGAAAGAAAGAGTTTCAAACGTTGGAGCTAAATTGGTTTTGATGAAAATAAGAATTGTCTTTTAAATGGAAATTATCTTAAGTGGGATGGGTCCCTGTAAAAAATCTTCTTGAAGCAGAGCCAGTTGCACATACAATCGACTACACAATGAAAATCACCCAATTATTATCTGTTGAGGAGGAACGCTAACAGATGGCAGTAGGATTTCAGTTTTTAATTTACAGCCAGACTTTTGTTTTTTACAGCCAGACTCTCTTGTTTTGTAAGCAATTAAGAGTAACATGGCAGCTCCAAGGGGACCTGAAACATTGGAAAGCTCCATTTCATAACTGCTTCAGCTATCTAATGTACTTCCAAGAAAGTTCTCACATCCAGAATACTGTAGAATTAATCGTAACCCTAATTTTTGTGAACTAATTACGTCTTTTTTTGTCGTCAGAGTCTATGTTTCCGGATCCAGAAGATGATAGAGGTGTACAGACCAGACTGGTGTGAGACCAGGGAGGATTGGTCCGTCTTCCTCTTCTCTCCCCAAAACAAGTTAGTCCCTTCAGTCATAAACATACTTTCTAACAGCCGATGGAAGCTGTATGATCTATAGACCTTTGTTTATATACAATTTATGTAAAGTTTCACATGTTACATTTTAGCTGTGAGTTCTCTCTTAGTAAGACGGGCACATAGTTTTGGTTTCTTAGTTGCATGAATGACCTTTTAGGGGATTATGTTCACTGCCAATCAAATGGCATTTAACTTTTATTTGGTCAAAGAGATTTTGCTGCAAAACATGTCACTAATAATTAGGGATATAACGGTATTGTAAATAATGTCAAACCTCAATAGCAAATTTTTTTGATACTACCGTGGTTGCATGACTCGATAAAACGGTAGGTCTTCTGAGAAAAGTTTGCTCAGGCCAACGGGAGGTAGCGGGAACTACAATTCCTGTGTCGCTATATTTGACTTTTAAGACCCCCTTGGCGACATTTTTCCCTAAAAGCGACTAGAGACGAATCTATAGACTTCTTGGACAAACCTCAGTGAGTCTCTGGTAGTGCAGCGCGAGCTCTTGTTTTCCTGGCGCGTTCACACTGTTCTGTTCAGCTAGCAGCTGAGAGGAGCAGGGCTTTCAGTTAAAATATATATTATGTTGCTTCTAACTCTATTTTACATGCAAATATAACCAAAATCACAGCATAGCCATTGTCTATATCTTATGTGTACTTGGTTTCATCAGACAATGCTTAATTATAAGGATTTTAATCTAGATTAACATCTTGTAAGGTAGAGCTAGTTCAATAATGGCGTGCATTTCAGTCACTATTTCATATTCATTCCATTTTTCTGACAACAGAAACCATTAAAAATATCAGTCAAAACAGTTATATTGAGAATTAGGGTGAATTGAATAACATTGTGACCACAGAGAAGCAAGATAACATGACGCACTGACGTAATGAATATGCAAATTGGCGTATGACATCATCTAGCGACAGGTTAAATCGGATGTGTGGAAGGTTTAATAATTTTTTGTTATTCAAATTGAAAAATTGAAGTTCCTGTATAAAGTTTACAGATAGATAGCTAATTCCTGTGCCATTGATATATTCTGTGTTTATGTAAACTGTTTAATAAACACTTCTGGCACTTTTTTTGAGCCTCTTCATTAGTTTAGTTTTTCTTGTAAATGATTCAATAAATACCGTACGGTGCCATTCATACCGAAGTATTACCGTACCGTGAAGTTTTGATACTGTTACATCCCTACTAATAATAAATAAATGCCATTTTGTAGATGCCATATTATTTTGTTTGCCTTGATAGTTTATTAGCTTACGTAAAACAGTACAATATTTACAATAATCACCTATGGCAGGGTTTTCCAAAATGGGGTCCTTGTATTAATGAAATACATAATGTAACATTAAAGTACATAAATACTTAAGAGAAAAAAAACACAAAGAATGTTTAAAAAAAATGTGTACAAATATTTAAGGGTTTTATTATAAGAAACTAGAACTACAGTGTAACCAAATCAAATCTGTAATAATATCTGTTATCAGCGGGAGGCACTGTTGTGGTGGTTGCAATTAGGTTTCCCCGGTAACACTGTACGGAAAGTAGTGCTCAGCTCACAAACACTGCTTTATCAGACATTATGACAAGATGAAATTACATCCAAAATATTTTGAAAACAGTCTGTTTTCTTTAGAAATACAGTTGTATAAAAACACCCACGCTGGGTATCGATTTTGAAACGTGCAGTGGCTCATGTTTATTCAACAAAGTCAAACCTTTTGAAAAATCTATTTGTGGCGGTCAGTTTTAATATTGTGGAGCGCCGCCACAAATAAATCAATGGATGGGAAACACCGCTTGGATGGAAAGCTTAACACTTTTTTACCTGCATGTGATGTTACCACTAATTGACATCGTAGAACTGTGAACATGCTAATTTGTTGTTAAATTAATAAAATATCTTAAAGGGTACTTCACATATTTTAGGTCATACGGCTTTGGCTGAAAAAACATTTGTGAAAACCTGGTCTACAGTAATGCTTTTTTACTTGTGCTGCTGTGTCACACACCATACACAAAACCTTCTGGCAATCAGGCACCTTTGTGTCCCTTTACACTTGGAAAATTACTCAGGTTTTGTCAGTGAAGAGACAAATGTTGTCAGTCTAAGCAGCTGGAAGTCTGATCTCCTTATAGCACAAAACAGATTAGTAGTTGCTCCACGTCTAAGAACAGGTTGAAATGAAGCAGATAAAGGCAGGCTTGTGTCACAGGTTGTTTCTTATAGCGCCGCTGATTTGATCCCTGAATTACACGGAGGGAAAGATGCCCGCACACCTCTTCTTCACACCTGACGGTAACTCGGCCAGCAGTTATTCTGCTATCCCTGCCTGATCAATAGCACTGATGTGCTGCCAGCTCTTCAGAGGTGGCTTGATTAGGATATTGATTTGTGTCAGCGAGAGAGGAGCCGATTATTCCCACCCTCTGCCTGTCAGTCTGTTTTTTTTCCAAACTGTCTAGTTTTTGAATATCCAGCTAAAGGTTCGAACTGCAGTGGGAAAATTGAGATACTTGACTGTTCCAAAAACTAGTGAGCTGCCAGAATGCATTGTGACAAGCTATGGGGAAAAATAAATCCAAGACGGCAGATGAAGTGACAGTTATATACTACTGTTCAAAAGTGCAGGGGTAGTAAGATTTTGATTGATTGACTGATTGAAAGGCAACAGTTAGTCATTCATTATTTTACAAAAGATTTTAAAATAAAGACTGTTTTTCAAACTTTATATTCATCAAAAAAAAAAAGAGAAAAACATTATAGCACTATTTTATTACCATTTTCAGCTATTTTCAACAGTTTTAATAAGAAATGTTACTTCCTGAGCATTAAATCGGTGATTGATTTCTAAAAATTCAGCTTTGCATCACAGCAAGAAAAATGTAATTTTCAGGGCAATTGTAATAAAATTTTACTAAAAAAATGTGTTTTACATTTGTGCTTATTGACAACCTTCAGACATTAAAAACCAGTTGTCTATGTAAAATGTTTCTAATTTGCTCACTTGTGAGATTCCATGGAGATTTGAATGCTTTCTTTGTAGGCAGCAACTATGTCTACTTCTGCTTTAGTTGGTCTCTATATACAGTATCTCTGTTCCTGACCCCCTCCTTCCTCTTTAGGTTCAGGTTGTTGTGCCAGTCCATTATAGCCCATAAGCTGTTTGACTATGTGGTGCTGGCCTTCATCTTCTCAAACTGCATCACTGTGGCTTTGGAGAGACCCAAGATCCTTCAGGGTAGCCTGGTAAGAGTCCAGTGCACCTTTGATTCAGTTTTTTAACCTGATGTTTCAGTTATTGATGATCCACAAGCAGATATTCTTACAGCATTGAGAAAATTCCAGTTTTTCCCTTTCTGCTCTTTCCATAATTTTGCTTTCTTTTTTTTTCTCTCCCTCCTCCTCCTCGTTTTGCAGGAGAGGCTTTTCCTCACCGTGTCCAATTACATTTTCACAGCCATATTTGTGGGGGAGATGACACTCAAGGTAAATATTTTTATTCACAGCATGATATATTGTGCTGATTTCAGAGCTCCCGTGTATTTTTTTTCCCTTTGTATTTGCTGACATACCTATGTTCTGTGTTGGTGAATCAAGAGAAAATTATCAATACAATTTAATGGTTTGTGTATAGTATAATCCATTCAGTTATGCATATAACATTAAAAATTAATAGACATTTTTTTTAATAATGTTTTAGTATTTGATTCCCCATTCGAATTATGCTTTAGCGAAAGCTGCAAAAATGTTGTTACTTTTAATCCCAACCAATCATGTTCACAGTACTTCTTGTGCTTCAGTGGAAACTACAGCAACTTATTTCCATATTTGATAATTGACCTAGAAATAGTGTGAAATGTTACTTTTTTTTGTCCCCCAAATCCAAAATCTCAAATTTTGTGTATGAAAGAATATTGCATCATCATATTATACTTTGATTGATATTGAACAAAATGACACACATTCAGATGAATTGAAGACATTGTTAAGGACTTTATATTTTCCAGTAGATGTGTGTGTGTATCTCTAATCCATCTCTCATTTCATTATCTTCTTTTCGTTCTATCTCCCTCGTTTCTACACACACTTGCTCCTCTGGACTCCTCTGGCATTACATTTGCAGACTGGCTTTCTTGGGGCAAGCAATTAAGCAGTGATATTAATTAGAGCCAGTCTACCCTTTAAGATGCAGTCAATCTCACAGACTAGCCCATCTATTCAGCTTATAAACGTGTGGCACTTGTAGGTCATCAGTTATGTAACTTACTCACTTATCGGGAAATGAAACAAACACAAAATAGACCTGTCAAAAACAATAGTTGGACTAAACCAGACTGTTGTGTATAAGCATGTGATTTTATTTAGTTTTTATTTTAGAATTACTTTATATTTGTGTGAACTCCATGCATTCATTCATCCATTTTCTAAACGGCAACATTTTTGTTTGTTTGTTTTGTTTTAGATAGCGTTTCACATGTTTTAGACCACATTTCACACACATTTAAAATGTCATGTCAACCACCTATACAGTTAATGTGAGTTGATGCAGAGCATATCCTTCACTGTGGACGTTTTTAAAAGCGTTGGTGCAGTGGGAGACACAAGTCAAGCAATGATTCCACCTTTCTCTCGATGACCAGAAAATCAACAATTACAGTTCGTCCTTGGGGAGGCAGATTCTGCAAGCTACAGCAAAAAATATAGCTACCGGTATAACATCGCCTGAGGGGCAGCGGCTGATTTCACTGTCCTCAGCCCACCTACACTCGACTAATAGGAGTTCTGCGAGCAGATCTGCTCTCACTCAAAAAGCACCTCCTTAAATTGCTAGCGTGAGTGCCACATTACTGTACTAGCCTGGTATACATCACTGATTTATTATTGGCTTCCTTTGGCAGTATTGTAAAGAAACTGTCAGACTAATACAGCCCAAATTGATCCCAAGAAATAGCAGATATGTGTCACAGTATGGCATCTCATTTCTTAAAAGTACATAATTCTTTCTGTCTACCCCTGTTTTCTTGTTCTCTTTGCTCTTCTTACTCTTTAGACCTTAGACAATGCTGACGTCAGATTGTGTGTGTGTGTGTGTGTGTGTGTGCACGTACTGTTTCTTTTCTGTCACTTGTCTTGTTAGTGTCACAAAAACCTGCCTGGGAGGCCTAAGGCTCAGTTCACCTTGGAGCTTCAATGGATTTTGTATTTTCGTCACTTTTACTGCATTTTAGTTCTATATTTTTTGCTGTTTTTCCACAAGTTGCAATGCTTTTTAAATCTCCAAGTCATATCTTTCAGCCTTCAGCAGCTCACATCTGCATCTCACCGCTCACTGACAAAATGGTAGATTTTAGATGTAAATTGTGCAGAGCTCAGTTGAGTTGAAAAATCAGTTTTACAGGAAGCACTATTTTAGTCCTATAATTAGAAGCCTTGGCTTGGCTTGCCTGGAGATCACAAACTCTGACTTTCCTGTCTGTTTCTCCCCTTCAATAAATGCTTTGATCAATTCCAGGAAAGATATGTAAGCAAAATCACACTAGAAGGGATCAGAATGAAATTCAGAATCAGATTAGAGGAGCAGAACTCAGTGGTACACAAAACTGAACAATGTGTTGTTTCTTTGTTTGTTTTAGGTGGTGTCTATGGGTTTGTATCTTGGAGAGCAGGCGTACTTGCGCAGCAGTTGGAACATTTTGGATGGTTTCCTGGTGTTTGTGTCTTTGATTGACATTGTGGTGTCGATGGCAGGCGGGGCTAAGATCCTGGGGGTGCTCAGGGTTCTCAGGCTTCTGCGCACACTACGCCCCCTCAGGTACAGCTAAACAGATGCAAGCGTTCATGTGGCATTGCCCAACATATACTTGGTTTATAACTCTGCTAAATGCTTTTTTCCATTTTGATAGGGTTATCAGTCGAGCTCCTGGCCTCAAACTGGTTGTGGAGACTTTGATCACCTCTCTGAAGCCTATAGGAAACATAGTTCTCATCTGCTGTGCCTTTTTCATCATCTTTGGCATCCTGGGAGTCCAGGTAAAGAACAAGATGCTCTCTGAAACATCTTGTCCGTGCAGACAGAGGAGACAGAACTCTGATGTTTCAGAAGATCATTTTAAATGCAACTTTTTTAATTAATATTTTTTGTATCGTTATATATATATATATATATATATATATATATATATATGTATATATATATTAGTGCTGTCAAACAGTTAATGGCATACAAGATAAATGTTTTTGTTTGTATAATATATGTGTGTTTTCTGTGTATATTTATTATGCATACATAAATACTCGCACATACAGTATATATTCAAAATATTTACATGTCTGTATTTATATTCATGTACTTTTTATTATAAATAAGTTAGGGGTAATCAACAGCTAGCTGTGAATTAAAGGATTTTAAATTCACGATGTGGAAGCAAAGAATCTCCCGAAGCGCTGCGGAGTTCTATGGTCATTTGCCAAGCTCTAGACAAATTAAAATAGTTTTGCTCTTGCAGCACAATATTTGACTGGAAGGGTAAAAATTATGGTTATTTTTTTTACAGTAGTTACAGCTTGTTAGCACTAGCATTCTGCCCATTTCAAATCAGACACATAGATTAAATAGTGCAGTAAGGTCATATTTATTTGAATTAATTATAGCATTTATTTTAATTCTTTCTCTCTCTCTGTGTGTGTGTGTGTGTGTGTGTGTGCGAGTGATATGTGTTGATTAGTGTGCATCAATTAAACCAGTGCATTAACATGGAGCGGTGATTAAACTGACTGCCTCTGCATTAATAAATGCCTTCCAGCCAATCAGAATCCAGTATTCAGGGAGACCATGAAATAGATATGTTTAATTTATAACAACCTACTTTCTGAAATATACTGTATATATGCATGCGAATGTATTTATATATACTTAATAATTATGCACAGCACACACATATTAAGTAAACAAATCTTTAATATTGGATGTGATTATTCGTGATTAATCATTTAACATCACTACTGATTGATTGATTGATTGATTGATTGATTGATTGATTTATAAATGAATATATCTATATATATATGTATGTAACATTTGAACGGTAGTGTTTCTAAGAAACACATAATAGAAAATGTTTTCTTATTCTATCCTGGCCTCCTTTCATAACACCCTTTTTCTTTCAAATATCCTCTGTTCTGACAGTTTTATTAAGGAGATGCTTGAGTAGTGTGGCGTTGAGTGACATGAAGTGTGTGCCATTTCTTTTGCCTCAACAGCTTTTTAAAGGCAAGTTCTACTACTGCTTGGGCCTGGATGTCAAAAACATCACCAACAAGTCTGACTGCCTCTTGGCCAATTATAAGTGGGTCCATCACAAGTACAACTTTGACAACTTGGGGCAGGTTTGTTTGGTCTCTGACAGGGCTTATCAGATTACATGACAGATTCACAAAATACCAAAACTGAGTAACTCAATTTGTTGTTTCGTTCGATGTACCTTTATCTGTGTCATCAATACCAGAACGACCTCCTCTTTACATCATGTTGTTGTCTATCTGTCCTTGAACCAGATTTGTCTCTTTAACCCCCCATCTATCTTTCTTTGTCCCATCTCCATTCTTCTGCGTGTCCTTGCATGTGCTCGTATGAACGTGTGTTTATGTTTTACAGGCTCTGATGTCCCTGTTTGTGTTGGCATCGAAGGACGGCTGGGTCAACATCATGTATCATGGTTTGGACGCAGTGGCAGTGGACCAGCAGGTAATGCTCTTCATGTGACATGTTCATACTGATAATACTAACCTGATGAAAATAAATGGGGCTCTTTCAATGTCATATGGATGTACATTTGCATATTAGTATCACAGTGAACCATCACAGTTAGTCCTTTTATATAGTTCTCTCTGTGTTCACCCAAAGCAGCAACATTCATTCAGACTTTTTAAAGTACAAATAAAAACACATTTATCTTATAAAATACAGAAGTTTAGGGTTTAAGAAAAAAAGCTGAAATAAATATGTGACCCAGGAGTCGTAAGTATAGCACGGGTATATTTGTATAGATCATATGGGTCAAAGTTATTGATTTTTCTTTTATGCCAAAAATCATGAAGATATTTTGTACATTTTCCTTAAACTTAAAAAATATTCAAACTGAATTTTTGATTAGAAAAATGCAATGCTATGAAATTTATTTGCCAGATACTGTCCTATTAAAAAAAAAAACATTAAAAGCTTTTTTATCGTTATTTATTCCTCTTTTCTAAAAAAAAAAAAAAACTTCATCCTAATGGCTGGCTTTGTGGGGCATGGTCCCATGTTAGAATTAAGAATTTAAATGCATAAAATTATTTATTTAAATAAATGATTATTTATAAGTTGATTTTGAGAAAGTGTAAAATATAGAAATATAAAAGAGGTTGTTTTTTGCAGTGGCCTGGTGCAAAGTACACTATTATTAAAAAATATATATCCTGTAACAACTATATCCTGTGCAAATAAGCTTTAACAACTTTTTTTTATAAAATTTATTTTCATGCTTAAGTTTTAAAAGGTCTCTGAGCCAAACAAAAGTCAGTTTCTTTTTAAACTAAAATGAAGAGCTTTAAGGAATGAGCACTCAACAGTGAATACTTAATCCTGAATACACACAATCAGCTTTATGAATACTAACAGGCTTTTAGCTCTGAAGCTAAAAACAATGACTTTCAAGAGTCCTCGATTCAGAAAGCAGTGAGCTTGCATCAGTTAGGGACCAGCACATAATGATTAAGTGTAGGCCTGCAGCCAGACCCTCTCACACTGGAAGAGCTCAGCATCTCAAGGGAGTCAAACACAGGGCGGGAAAAAAAACCTCATGGATTAAATGGCATGTGTAATTTCCCCACTGCATCATCTCTGTCACACCAGAGTCCACTGCAGGATATAATCTATGTGTGGAAGCAGATGGAAATGTGCAGAGTACCGTGTGCTTTCTCATCCCATGTTTTACAATGAGCTAATTTAGACTTTGGCGTCTTTGTTTCGCTCCACACTGCTGCTAAGCAACCAAGTAAAAGCTGCACCCAAGTTCACTTTACCATAATTTGACCAATTTCCCTCAAGCTTATGAGTGTCTGCATTACACAAGGCTGTGTTGATTATCTTGTTAAATTAAATTTTAG
Source organism: Enteromius thamalakanensis (assembly GCA_032357475.1). Lineage (NCBI taxonomy): Eukaryota > Metazoa > Chordata > Actinopteri > Cypriniformes > Cyprinidae > Enteromius > Enteromius thamalakanensis. The sequence continues at coordinate 6,588,434 of JAUCMT010000068.1, forward strand.
GCAGCTCCCTGTTCTGACTGGTTTCTTCTTGTCGTTTTGAAATAGTACTTGTGTAGAAAAGCAATGTTACTATCATTCCTCATTGTTCTAGCCAAACCTTGGCGAATAACCCTTCCTGCCTGGTTTGTGCTAGGAAAGTCAATTATACCTGATATAATGCCTATAGGCAGTGACCATTCACATTGTCTTCTGAAAATCAAAGTTTCTCCATTCTTTCTGTTTTTTTCAGCCCGTAACCAATAACAACCCCTGGATGCTGCTGTACTTCATCTCCTTTCTCCTGATCGTCAGTTTCTTTGTACTGAACATGTTTGTTGGAGTGGTGGTGGAGAACTTCCACAAGTGCCGACAACACCAGGAGGTGGAGGAGGCCAAGAGGAGAGAGGAGAAGCGCCTGAGACGCATGGAGAAAAAGAGACGGAGTAAGAAAGAGGAAAAGAGAGGAGATGCTGCTGCTATATCAGTGTCAATCTTTCTTCTGTGCAGCCTAAACGCGTTTCACAGAAATATTTATTTCACAAATATTAATAATGAATGATGAATAATCAGTAAAAATGATGGCATAGGCTATTCTGTTTCCACTAAAACAATAAAATAAAAAAAGTGAGTGCTGGTGCCTCCGTGTCCTGCAGAGCATGCTTTAGATTCTAAATATACCACCACATCTTTTTTTTTAAATAAATGTATTATTATGATATTACAGGAATAATGTTTAAACATATGCTTGAACTACTTTAGTAATTCTGTATAGATTTAATTTTAGGCAAGATGTGATGACTCGAGATGGCTAAATTGATCAAACATAGTTTATGATCAGCTCTGTCTGCAGCTGGCTGCTTGGTCGTTGCTTTAAAAGACAAAGGCCCGGTTTCATGAACGGGGCCTAGATTAAGCCGGGGCTAGGCATTAGTTAAATTAAGATATTTAAGCAACTTTTACAAAAATGCCTTATAAGAAAATATTACAGGTGTGC
>JAUCMT010000068.1:6598910-6628845 GCA_032357475.1 Enteromius thamalakanensis
TGTCCCTTGAAAAGATATAATAAAATATTTACAAAAATGTGAGGGGTGTACTCACTTTTGTGAGATACTGTATATAGTTAATACTATGAGTGTCACTATATTATAAAAACAATTAGGGAAAGTAAGTAAACTGTTTTAAACTTTATTTTTAAAATATTGTGAAAAATTATTACAATTTCAAATAAAAATGTATTATTTTAATATATTTTAAAATGTAATTTATTCCTGTGATGGCAAAGCTGAATTTTCAGCATCATAATCCAGTCTTGAGAGTCACATGGTCCTTTAGAAATCTGGTATACTATTTTACTGCTTTTATCAAAGTTGAAATAATATTTTTTGTGTAAACCGTGGTACATTTTTTTTTCAGAATCCATTAAGAAATTTAAAACTAAACAAGAAAACAGCATTTGTTTGAAATTTACAATAATTACATGATACATGACTTTACTGTCACTTTTAATCAATTTAATGTGTCACTGCTTTATCAAAAGTATACATTTGTTAAATAAATAACTACAAAACTTACTTATGCCAGATTTTTTTTAATGTTAGTGTAGGTACACAGATACTAAGCTAATGAATATTAAATATTCCGTGGCTAATTTTGACCATCAAATGCTTATGTTTTCTAAGCTGAAGTCATTCGTGCTGCCCTGTTCAAGAGCTCAAAAGAGCTGACATATTTCATTGGATATCTTCATCCCTACATCTGCCACTGTTGTTCCTTGGATTTTTTAGATTAGTGGATAAATGCATGGATCAGCAGTTCAAGATCAAATATGATTTAGATTGGAGTATGTGGAGTTCAAGACCATAATAAACAGAGCCATGATTGTATTAGGTTTATACTGCACCAGCAACAAGAATACATTTCTTTGCATTTTAGTTTATTATTCAACTGTAGTCCAAAGAAAACTGCTGTTGTCACTTTCTGCCATTAAAGAGAACTGAAGCAACAGCTCAGCAAAATATTTAAAGTAATATATTCCAATGCATTCATTATAGCACAAAAAAAACTAAACCGAATGAAGTGAAAACTTGCTTTTCTTAGTATTAAAAATACTGTAGCATTGCTGTTTCATAAAGTGATGCAAACCAAATTGCAGAAGATGCCCACTGTTAGTGATTGGTACCCATTTTAGCACGGTATATTCAACAGAGGAAGCTGTCAACTAGACACTTTAGGAATATACACAAGCAAAGGCTTATGATTTCTGATGCTTCAACGCAGTAAAGAAACCAGGATAGAGATAACGGCTTATAAATCTACAATGTTACAGTCTTTTCTCACCATTTTCTGCTCTTTTCTTGATCCATCCTTTTGTGGTATTTCAACATAGCCTCTTTTCTCGTTCTCCCGTGTCGTTCTTGTCTCTAATACACTTGTCTTTGAGGAATGAGTTCTTATCGGCCTGTGTAAAGACAACCTGCCGCGTTTCATCTCCTTTCCCTCCAACGTGCCGTTTATATGAGATGTATATGATGAAGGAACTACCGGCTCAGCACATTCAGCGCAGTAGTAAAGCGCACCTGAATAAATGAGAACACATTGGTGTGATATCGAAGCGTAATGCCCCGCACACACCAGAGGGAGTGTTTGATGGAGGGTGACAGGCTCCCCCCATTAGACACACACACAATGAGTTTTATGGTTGACAGAGGCTTGCAGTGGTTTCCTGGCAGCTAAAGCACCATAATCAGAGCGGTAAATTACAACCGGAGTTCCTACCTACCTGCAGAGAAGCCACCGCACCTCAACCACACACATGAGCGGCCAAGCAAAATCAGCCTGTGCCCATCTGCATCTCACTCACACCTGGGGGAAGGGGGGTGAATGAAATTGGCTTTCTGGAATTTGTTCCTATTGTTCCTATATTTCATGCTAATCAAATTGCAGATGATAAGAGGACAGTTGTCACATGAAGTACTGGTTATCTGCTGCCTCTAGGAAGTCGAGACCTTGGAAAATGGTTTTATCATATAATAGTAAGCGTTTGATGTGATTAGTATTATTTTCAGAAAGGGATGTCACATGTTCAGTTCACAACCACATTGCTGTTAAACAACAGTTTTTTTAAATTCTGAGTTTGACACTTTTTGACATTTGAAATTTCGGAATATTTTGACAACAATGTTTTAATGCATTTTTAAAGACTATTAGAATAAATAAAGGTAATTGTGACTTCTGTCACAACTGAGATTATTTTATATCTATAAAAATAAGAACTGTGGAAACAAGCTTACATCATTTATGGTATTGTATTTTATTAGTGCTGCACGCACAAAGATGTGTTATTTGAAAGGTTTCTTACTTTGGGGGAGGTTGGTTAAGAAATCAAATTATTAGGTTGCAGTTTATCAAGTGTAATGTCCGATTGGATACCAAGTTTTCAGCACAAAATTTAATTGCTGTCAAATAACATTTCCATTAAAAAAGTTAGTTTGTATTTTTGACCTATCCGACACAGTCCAAAAAACATTTAATTAGTATATATGTCTTTTTTTTCCCCAGTATAAAATAAATTGTTTCCGTTTAAATAATCTTATAATAGTAGCTAATATAAGGATGTTTGTCTATTTATTCTGGATAACAAGAAAAAAAGAGTCTAATTACAGAAATGCTGATCACTGCAGTCCACCTATTGTACTCCATCAATGAGAACGGGTCTAAATGAAGTGTTATATTGTAATTCTGCATTCCCAATTTGTCCAGTCAAATGAATTGAGCATAACTAACTGTGGAAGAAGTTGAATTATCTTTATAGTAACTCTCTCTTTACTTCTGTAGGACACTCTTCGAGAATGCCCTCCGGGCGAATACACCTGTAATCCCAGCCTACAATTCATCTCTCCGCTGTACTTTGTGAGCTTTGTGCTCACGGCCCAGTTTGTTCTCATCAATGTGGTCGTGGCAGTGCTGATGAAACACCTGGATGACTCCAACAAAGAAGCCCAGGAGGAGGCAGAGATGGATGCGGAGATTGAAATGGAGCTGGCCCAGGGAACGCTCTGCTGCATCGGAGGAGGGGGGTCTGGAGCCGAGAGGAGCGGTGGGGGGCAACAGGGGGCTGGACCCAGCTCTACTGTTCCACCTCATTCCCCAAACACACTCCCAGGGGTCCACGAGCCCAACAGCACCAGGAAACTCTACTCACCAGCCCAGGTAAGACACACACAGTGATGTCAGGAGACGGATGGATGGACTGATAAACTGATTATTGATAGGGAAATGCATTCATGAATATTATGATTCGGTTGGATGGTACAAATTGGGTTATTGAGCTTTGGATTGATAAATTGACGATTTGGTTGAAAGTAAGAAAGGATAGATCGTCACTGTTGATGACTAATGAATGATGGATGCCTTGTAGATATGCGCAGAAAGATTGTAGATGGAGAAATGTATTGATTATAAAAAGGTTTGACTGAATGGATGGCTACTGTAGATGTGATTGATGATTGGAGTGATAATGGGAAAGATAGATTGACTGATTGTTAATAGAGGAATGAATTGGTGAATATCTTATGTGGTTGGATGTATTCATACATGAATGGCTGTAGCAAGGAGTGCTTTTAAATCATGTTTATATACACTATCTTAGTATGGATATATTTATGTTGTAAAATCTATCTATAAATATAAATTCTAAATATTAATATTTGTTATTAATATTAATAGTTTGGCATTTTTAATTACACTGTATGGTACACATATTTACTCTCACTTTTGATCCATTTAATGCATCCCTGCTGAATAGTTATATTATTATAAATCTTACATTATCCCACCTTAACATACAAAAGATTTATTCATTTCTAGTATATTATTTTACATTTAATATATTATTTATTTATTTGAAATAACACAAGGATTAAGCAACAACTATTTTTTCAGCAATGATATTCTGAAATGTTTCTTGAGCAACAAAGCAGCATATTAGAATGATTTCTGAAGGACCATGTGACCCTGAAGACTGGAGTAATTTGTCTTAACATGAATTATAATAACACCTAATCTGTAATGGTATGTAATATTTAACAATATTACTATTTTTGATGTATTTTACTGTATACTGATTAAGTAAACACAGCATTGGTGAAAGTGGAAATAAAACTGCCATGTGGAAAATTCATGACATGCACAAACTGAATATAATGGACACTCTCTATATATCTATAAATGTTTAATTGACCAAATTTTACAGTGCTTACAGTACTTTAGATTACTGGAGTGATGCTGTCTACCATAATCTCCCCTATAGCAGAATTTAGCAACTAGGAATTTTTTTATAACATCATGTGGTATCTACAACCTCTGGATGGAAGATTTCTGAAAGTTCTTTACACGTGTGTTTATAGTGTTTTGTAGCAATTAGTTTCTTCATGCATGGAAAAATGTTAGTGCCCTTTGCTCATGAAGTTAGAGTATGATTTAGATCTGCTACAAAGGGCAAAAGAGGCATAATAAGGGGGAAGGGGAAGCCACAGAATGAGACGTTTTCATTACACAGCCTCGGGACTCGCCCTTGCTTGGGTCCTGTCGCCATGACAACACATTGTGTCGGTCTGCAATGCTCTTTAAGATATGGAAACACGCTAATCACCTTTTGTAATTAAGTTACAGATCAAATGATACTGATCCACCAGGAAAGAAAAGTTCTACACATGCATGACTGCATTGCTAAAAACAGAGTACTGACAAATGTTGTGATGCGCTTATACAGACACACACACACACGCACGCACGCCGTGATGACTCACTGTCAGGCAGCTATTGTGGAGCTATAATTGTCTTTACCTGTCCATTTTTAGCTTCTGCAGCAGATTATGTAACTGCCGAGAAAAGAGGAAAAGAGAGGAGGAGGACAGAGAGAGAAAGGAAGCGAATGCTAATTGAAGGCTTGAATTCATTGCAGTGTTAAGCGCACAGATTCAGTAGTGAACCTGGGTTTGTTTATGTACATAATTGTCAGTGTTTGTGCATGCTCATGCATTCAGGTGTATACTGCCTTTACATATCATAACATAACATTCTGAAGGAAAGATTTCAGACTGTTATTGCATTATTTATATTGTATACCTTAACTGTCTCTGGAGATGAAACCAAATATTATACAAGCTTTACTTTATAATAATTTCATGAGGTTTGCCATGTAAATAGTTTTAATAAATGAATGCATAAATAAAAAATAAAAAAATTAAATGAAGACTAATTTTAAAATGCTATATTTTATGTAGAGCCAGCTAAATGAAAATTGTAAGTAAAAATGTAATTTTAATTTATGACCCTTATAAATAAATGAATACAAATAATGTGGTAGCAGTTTTAAAGGATGAGCTGTTGACAGATTGTGGTCAACATCATTTGTATGTTTGTTGTTTTTCTTGTCTTACCACCTTTTAATTACTTAGACAGTTTTAAGAACTACATAACATTTAGCTATATATGTATGTATGCTTCTGGTATATACATTTTTGCATTTTAAAAAGAAAAAAATTATAACAAGAGGATAGATAAAACTAGCTGTCTTGTCTAACATATCTGCTTGTTGTCAGAGAAAAGGGGTTCTGGGTGCTTGATAAAAAGCATGTTGTATTGGACACCATATTCATGGAAGTGCCGTATCAGTCCCGATAGCTGTGCTTTGAATCTGTTAGTAATCTTTCTATTAATTTTTTTTATCCTTAGAAGTTTAGTCTAGTAAATGGAGCCAAAAAAGTCTCCAAAACTTCCAAAAGACTTTTTTGATACCCTTATGTCTCATGTCTTCTGCTGTCACAGTGCGGGCATGTGCTGAAACCAGCCCCAGTGCTGGTATTGGTTTTATTTTTGAATTCCAAAAAGACAGATCACTGCCTGCAGGAAGTGATGTCCCATACCTGTTCAGAGTCTCGGCTCGATAGTGACGATCACACAAACACAAAGGCGCACACAAACACCTCAGACTAGACAGGAGCGGTTTTCCGTGCAGTGAGCTCAGTCCTTATCACTAACTGCAGGTTTGGGGCTGAGAGATGGAGAGGAGGAGGCAGAGACAGACACAGAGACAGGAAAGAGGTATGCATGACAGTCAGCAGAACAGGAATTGGAAAAACTAGTTTGACTTCAAGCAGCAGCGATGTCAGCAGACTGAAAGCATTTTATCTCCTCAGAGAGCGAGAGAGCAGAACGGAAGAAGGTTAGAGACACGAGGAATGCAAATGTGTCATTAATGAGCTTCATTTTTGCTTAAGTTTTATATTCACAGATGGACAGCTGGAGATTTCACAAAAGGAATTCTTCTGTTTTTTAAATCGGGTGTTAGGATGGATAGGAACCTGCCTGCAAAAGCCAGAAATATGTTTACTTAATTTGTGTTTCCTGTAATCTTTTATTTGCTATAGCATCTAATTACCCTCTTTAATAATGAGTTTGTGTTTTGGATAATATTAGATTTTTTTTCTCACTTTTCCTTTTCTTGTACTGTTCTTATTTATGCGAAGATAAGCTGCCTTGGCAAACGATTTGGCAGTTCAAACATACTGTTATTACGGTAAGGCTTGCTTAAACTGAGCAGCAGATTGTGAAGGAGAGGTTTACATTCCGAGTTCAAGCGCAGTTCAGTGTGTATTTATAACAGAACATATTTTAAATGCAGTGGGAAGTCACCTCCCACTCCAGGCATCTCTTCTGAATTGTGCCTTGCGCACTGACACACTGACTGCAGCATTTCTGCTGAACAGCTCTTCACGTCCTTAAAGCACTTCAGATTTTCTGGTCACACGGTGTGCCATGGCCAAGAAAAGTAAGATGAATTTTCTGAGTCACATTGATGCTTTCGAGTATGCATATCTGATTTTTTGAATATTTTTTTGAAACATGAGTAACTGTGTGTAAAAGGTTTTTTTTTTTTTTGTTATAACCTTGTTATTTGTGTGGTATGGAGTGGCATTATGGGTCAGGGTTGTGTATCTTTAAGAATTTATTTGAGGAAACAGGTTAAAGAATTGTGATTTGAAGATATAGAATTTAAACTAATTGACTTTTTTAGAAAATTAAAATGAAGAAAAGCAAAGATTCTCAAGAATCACTTTCAATGTTAACTTGACAAGACTTTAAAAAAAGTTTCAAAAGACTTTGAAAAAAGAAGATTGGAAGGAATTTAGACCTATATAAGACAAAATAAGATATATTTTAAGATAAAATATATAAATGCTGTTATTTTGAACTGTGTTAATGAAAGAATCCTGAACAAAAACATTTTTAAGTGCATTCAGATAGAAAATACAGTATTGAATTGTTATAATATTAATATAAATCTATTCTGTTATTTGATTAATCACATCCAAAATACGTTGTGTAATAAGTGTGTACTGATTATATTTATTATGTAAATATAAATAAACATACATGCATGCATATATTTAAGAAAAATATGCTATGTTTGTTTATAAAATGTATATATAATATATATCATATTTATATAAAATGTATAAATATAATTGTATACATATAAATGCATAATAAATCAATATTTTCATGTTACTGTACTGTAGTAAATGTATACTGTGTGTGTATTTCTAAATACAGTACATAATAAATATACACAAAACACATTTTATTTTGGATATTGACAGCACTAAATATTTCACAATATTACTATATTACTGCATTTTTAAATTTATTTATCAGATAAATACAGGCTAAGTATAAGAGACATCTTTCAAAAACATTAAGGTGGATGAATGGTTTGAAGATGCTACACAGTTTTTATGCACAAATAGTGAACGGGTAGTGAAAGCTGGTGAACGGGGCTCAGTCTGTGTTAATGTGTCGGTCTGGGAGAAAACAGCATGTACTGATTAGGTCCCAGTAACACATCATTTTCCTCATGATCAGCATTGTACAAAACCACAGTAACAGTCAGCAGAAGAGAAAGCACAGAATAGACTAGAATCAGACTTGTATCGCCTTGTATCGAGTTCACGACCGTCTCCGGTTGATTCATCTATCTGTAAAACACAACCTTCAGAAAAGTGCAAAACTGGCAGATGCTGCTTTTCCTTGAATTCACACCTGTTCGCACCATGTGTTGAGTGATTTGCCACCGGGAAGCCGCCGGAAAGCTCATTAAATGCGATGGTTTGGAAGTGTACACGCTCTTGCGCTTCGATTTATGGAGACCTGCGATTTGAGGAGCGCTGAGCTAGCCATATGCTGAGACACTGATACTCCCATATGTTGAAATGTCATTAAAACTACATCCCTGCCAATTATACCGTATTTCCTCGCTCCATCCAGCCAATACGAATTATGACCCACACCGGCACAGGTGAGACTATAACACCCATAAATGTGGCACTCGCGCTCAGAGCCATATTGAAAATGATTGTTCTCGCACTACAGGCCGTGACCACATCGCCCTGTGCATTGGCCGCAACCAGACCCAAGCGGGCCATTATCTCTGTGGGTCATGGCTGGAACCATAAATTGGTTACTTAAACCTCTGGACTACAGAGGTGTATGTGATCCTGTAACACTGGCCACTGCTAGGTGCTAATCTTAAGAGGATAATAGCAACCTGTGAGTTTGTGTCAAACTCTCATTAGAAGTACTGGTGTTTCTAAGAGCGCTTTTGTTAGTCCTGTTTATTGTACATAAGATGTTGCTTGCCAATAACCAAGTGCACTCAGAATTAGCAGGCAGGCCAGCCTGATCAATTTTCACTTAACTCAAATTAGTCATTTCAACTTAATTGTTTATTTGTGCAGGAAATCAAAAGTGCTTGGCAGTGACGCAAAGAGCACAGTTACCTGGTGAAATAAATGACTGTTATTAGATAACGCTGCATTTTGATTGTGTTAGATTGATTCTTCACTCGACTGCTTACTAAATTGCTCTGCTGGGTAACTGAATATTGAATGGTCAAATCTTTATTCCTTCTTCCAGAAGCGTATTTTGTTATGAAATCGTACTTGCACCACATGTACTTCATCTTGATATTAGCATTGAGTGATGTGGCATTTATGAGGGAAGCTAAAGTAGACGCTGATTGATGCGGGCGAAAAGGTTTTTGTTTACGTGTTCGGAGCTCCCGAGTTGAGCCAAATTTCAAAAAACTTTTGGATTGCCTCAGACTTGTTTTCCAACTTTTAGCTCTTTGATTTTTTTCCACAAAGGATTTTGCTGAGCGGATACAGAGTGTGTGTGTGCAGGTTTAGCCCTCTGCACAGCTGCTCTTTGAAGCTCTGTTGCTGTAAGGCTCCTCTCAAACGCCGTCATTAAGACCAGTCCTGTGACAGTGAAGGAGACCCTTTCTCTGACCCTACCCTCTCATTAATGTGTGTGTGTGTGTGTGTGTGTGTGAGCGCACAGGTGAGTGGGATGTTCTGTTTTGTTAGTGCAAGGACGATTTCAAAGTGCGCTATCGTATAAGAACAGTATATTGTGTGTATATTGCAGAATTTGTTTATATAAAAATAAGGATTATATTATTGTTATTTATATTGAATTATAATGTTGCATCCCTACAATATATACTTCAGTTCATCCAAATGTTATAAAATTACAGTTCTCAATTTTTAGTACAGTTTTTATGATCAGTTTTACTAAACAGAGCAAACTAGCGTGAGAGCACAATTTTAAAACAGTGCCGTTTCTGCAGGTGATGTACTAACAATGTGCAAATTAAAGAACGTACTGTAGGTGCAACATTTCATTTACATATGACATATGTTCTTCTGGCATTATAGAAAATATTGCATATGGAAAATATTGCTTCCTTTTACCACACGCTCTCTGTTCTCTGCAGTGCATCCTCATAGCAAGCATTATTGCAGCCAATCAAATGCGAAATAGTAATGCTTTTTTGTGGTGCTAAATAATGGCAGAGCGCAGGCATTGGTAAGCCGCATTGCTTGATTCATTTGAATTTGTCTGAAAGGCAAACGGCTACAAATCCATGGGTTAGGTGCAAAAATGACTTATGACTCATGACTGCCCGTCTTTAGTAAAACCTGACAATACAATTTTAATGCCAGAAGACGGTTGGCACAAGCTGTTAGTAAACCTGGCCCTTGGTGTGCTCGCTCATCATAGATTTTTAAAAAAGTGTTCCCAGATCCCCAAACCCTAGCCAAAGACCCTTCACATAATTTAGTGAGTTTTCGTTTATAACTCTGCGCTATCTGATGTTGTTTCCCAGGAGAACTTGTGGCTGGACAGTGTATCTCTGCTTATCAAAGATTCGTTTGAAGGGGAGATGCTGATGATTGACAACCTCTCTGGCTCCGTCTTCCATCATTACTCCTCCCCACCCGTCTGCAAAGACTGCAGGACTCATCCACAAGAGGTACACTGGAGCTGTGTCAGTGTTTGCTAATGCACTCTTGAGTTTAAGCCTACTAACCTACATGCAAATCTTCACAATTAAATAGAGAATGCCTATAAATTCAGTTTTAGTTTAGCAAGCATGATGCATTTATAGATATACAATTAAAAGTAATTTAAGTTAGAAAAAATAGTCTTAAGGCTAGTTTAAAAAACAGATGAAACAATTATTTCAAATAAATGCCTTTTTTAACATTTTATTAATTCTAAGAAAATAAATGATAATTAAGCACCAAATCAGCATTTTCATATGACACTTTCATTTTCAAGGATCATGTGACACTGAAGCCTAGAGTAATGATGCTGAAATTTCAGCTTTCCATCATAAGGGAAAATATATATATAATCTTAACATATTTTACAGAAGAAAAGGTTTAGGTCATTTCATAATGATACTGTTTTGAACTGGTGTTTTTATCAAAGACAGACAGACATCATGTCTGGCCCATAGACTCATGTTATTGTACTATAGCACATTGTTTAATGTACACACAAACAATCTCTCAATGCTTGTGTCCCATCACAGTGACGGACAGGACAGGGGTAGTTCAGGAAAGAAGTAATTCAAGCCATAACCTCCACACCTGTCATCCTGCCATTCTGCCAGGCTGCCAACAATGTCAGTCCATCAGTCCGTTTCCACTCCCCTGTCTCTGCTCTCCATACATCTCTGATTTGCAAGCTCTTCTCTCCCACTCACTCTGTTTGACTCTAAACGTCTCTCTTCTTGAATTACCCAGATTTCTTCTTTGGAAAGTTGTCATCACGTTGTCAGACATAAACCATGCTGTCCATAACAATCCAAAGTCTCCGTTGGCAGTTTTATCACTCAAACTCATTTCAGCACTCTGCAAACGCCACAAAGCTGTTAGACTGGCATGTAGTAAAAGTCTGCAGAAATCCAAATAGTGGGGAAGTGTTTTAATGATAAAAACCCCTCCCGATTCTCATTGCTATAAATTCTTGCCTACAGCAGATCCACATGGCTGAACTGGAGCAGGCGTCTCTGAGGTCGGAGCAGCTCTCAGATAAGTCATCCTCGCCCGCTCTGCCTGATGACCTGAGCCTAGACGAGCAGAGCGTGTACCAGATGGCTGCCAAAGAGGGCAAGGTGAACTTTCTCTCACAAAAATGAATTTGTCATTTTGAATGCTTCACCCCCTCAAATTTCTTTGTATCTACGCTTTGTAATGTTTGAAAATCTGTTTTAAGGTATGCACTCATCAGGATTCTCAATATCTGTATTTATTATTGATGAATTTTGAAAATTACTTTTATTCTATGGTGAATATTTAATATTAAAATGTTGTACTGTTTTGTCTAAGAAAATTAGAAATAAGTGGCAACTCATTTTTTTATGTTTTTTAAAGACACATTTTGAAAGCTACATTTATTACATGCAACATACAGTAATATTGTGAAATAGTATTACAGTTCAAAATAAATGTTTTCTATTTTAACATGTTTTACCATTTAATTTATTACTGTGATGGCAAAGCCAAAGTAAAAGTATTTTTAATGGAAACCAACATACTTTTAGGATTCTTTGATATATAAGAAGTTCAGTAGGTGCCTGTAGCTTCTTGGGCAGTGTGCCACATAGCACCGTTCACGTCCCGACTCGCAGACTTTTCCCAATCCCATTCCTCCTCTCTCTCTCCCAATTCACTTCCTGTTACGAGTGATTTGTCCTGAAAAAAATAAAAGGCAAAAAAAAAAAAGTTTAAACGAGCAGAAATCTTTTGTAACATTACACGTGTTGAATCATTTGGGTGTTTTTGAGATAGCATTTAAAATTTATAACGTTTAATTTTTTTTTTCTCCATGCCCTTAATAATGCTCAGTAACAGATAAAAACTCTTCATCCCTGAAATGATTTAGCTCTATCTGATGTATAAACTGCTGTAATCCCAAACAATGATCTGTTAATTATATATAATCAGTGAGGATGACCACAGACTCACACTAATTAGACAGAAGAAATCAATTAACTATAAGCTGTTAGTCTAAATCCTGCAGTCTCATGGGGCATGTAGCTCCGCTGCTCAACCAGAGAAATTCTTCAGCAGACCTAAACATCTCTAGCTATTTGTTAGAGAAATCCCATAAAGAACAGTATGTGAGGCAGATGGCTCAGATTATCTAGCAGAGTTTAATCGTTCCTTAATCTCTTTTACTGTTATAGAGGGGAGCCCTGATTGCAAAAACTGTGTAGTTTACCAAGAAAATTAGATGTGGCCATTTAAGAGACTTAAAATCCTCCCGGGATCCTGAAAGCTCATGCTAATATTTCTGCTCAGGAAAGGGGCTGTGATGAGTGCCTAAACACTGAAGAACCTGGAGGGAGAGGTCACAGCAGGTTACGGCAACCCTCTCGGGTTCACAGCTCTGGGACAGAGGATGGAGGCGGTTCTCAAAGTCCACACCAAAACACACCTGCTCGTCACAGCATAGGTAATGCGGCACATCCACAGTATTACAGGAATGATACTGGAGGACAAAGCAAGAAAAAGTATTGTGTGCATTAGTTGTGCAAGATTCAGAATTTAAAAATTGTCTCCCTTTCCAAAAAAAAGATTTTGAATTTAAATTGAACACTAGAAAACAGTTGACCTAACATCAAAAGGGCTGCGGCAGGACAGCATTTGCACAGGTTTTGAGCAAATACTTGATTATTTAAACCCAGAGCTTTTGTTATCAACATTGTAAGAGTGTCATTCAGCTTCCATATGTTCAAACTCTGCATCAGCTAACTCGGATTAAATTCAGTAACTGAATTTGTGTGCAGGTGGAGTTCCCTGTAGCAGCAGTAATGAGGAGCACCCAGGGGTTTCTGGAGCTTCGAGCTGCTCTACCACTCCCATCCGACTCCCTGCCGAATTCTTCCACCCAGCTGTCGCGGCCCTCCCTGCACCCCCGAGAGGCCGGCCGGGACACAAACCAAGAGGGCTTCGGCTAACTTCCCCTGCCTCATGGGCGTCTCTACGCTCTCCTGGAGCAAACACCAGGCTGCTCACCACACAGGTTTGATCTTACACAGATGTACATCTCATGCATTGCAGGGAGAGAGTTACTATAATTCATTATCTGTTTGCAGTCAAACGGTTGACTACCGCTGCCATGTGTGTATCTGATCGCAAAATACATTGAAAAGTCCTACATGATGGTAATATTGTGATTAAGATCTTCATTCGATTTGTGTTTACTTCGAGTATTAGTTTAGCTTGTTATTCAGAAATCTCTATTTAAATGGGAGATTCTTAATCGCGTTAATATCAGATTGTTGTCTATATTGTTGTCCATGTAAATGTACTGATTATCACGTCATTGCTAAAACCTTGACCTTTCTGTCCCTAGTATCCATCTCACAGTGACTCCTCCCTGGCTACCGGGAGCTCAGAGAGCAGCCTACCGACCACCATGGAAGAAGGGCTCAGTTTCATCGTATCCACCACCCAGCCGCTACTGGACACGCTCCTCGACGATCGCGCCAGCCTCTCCACGGAGACCCTCAGACCCAGTCCTCCGGCCACCAAGAATCTCCAAACTACAAGGGGACACCAGCGCAGCAAGAGCAGCTGTGAAACGGACATCAGTGCAGGAAGAGCTCGGCAAGGCTCGGACGAGGATGTAGGGATGGTACGGTGCGGCTCTGATCAGACGTGTGACAGCCAGCAGCTCTCAGAGACGGCGAGCAGCCTGTCACTGACGTCGCTGCTTCTGCCGAGCTGTCTAGCGCCCCCGTTCGTGAAGAAGTGCAACAGCACGGGAAGCTTAGACCACGGGACTCTAACAACCCAAGAAAAGGTGTTCATAAAAGAGCCACAGGGTAACCTCACCAGCCCCTGGAAAGGAACTAGAGAAGCAAGAAGAGAGAGTCAGTCGGCAGCACAAAAAAAAGACGGCGAAAAAAGTACAAGCCAAATAACATTTGTGGGCTCCAGGAGAAATAGATGAAACTTTTCCTAGTGTTAGTTATTTCTAAGGCCCACTACTCGATCTCTGTTTTTTTCAGGGAGCAGTTTGACATGTGGCATTCCATCTCAAAGTCTTTCTCTCTCTATCTCCCTGTTTTCATTTGTGACCTGTTACCATTTTGTATTTGCTTGTGGTAAACGTCCCAACAGGACTGTAGAGAAACTGGATAGAGAGACCTGAGAGCAGTGTGGCCCCTCAGAGCATGACTGGACCGAAGAGGACTGTTCAAGCAGCTCAGGAGACGACATACAGTACAGGCAAAGCTTTCTGTATGCAGAAACGCTGGCAATTTTCTTGAAAGTTACTTGAAGAGGGGAAAAAAAGATCAACCTGCAATTATACGAACTGAAAAGATAAGGAGATACAGTAAAAAAAATACAGATTTATTCTTTAAACGAGGGCATGTTGTGTTTAAAGATTTGATGCAGTTACATTACAATAGAGATTTTAGGATTTTAACGATTTCAATATACATATATTTTTACAACTTTTTGTTTGTTTGTGATTTGGTTTGTTTATATTTGCATTTTACACCATCCAGGAGAGAGAACAATATTCCTCCTTCAATCTGAAGCAAAGCTTAAGAGAGTGACTAAAATGAATGAGAGGAAGTCAGATATCTGTCTGTCTATCTATCAGTCTGTTTTTTATTTTATTTATTTATTAACTGATTGATTCAGATTTATTTATATATTTATTTATTAAGGTTTATTTAAATTATTGTTTATATATTTAAGTAAAGGGCAAATGTAGAAACATGTGATCTCCTTCCCTTTGCATTAGGAGATGAAGTAAATATGGACACAAGGACAACAAACAGTCCTCTGCATGACGGAGTCTCCTTACAAAGAAGTGCATTGTAACAATTACTGAAGATGTCAATGCTGGAAGAAAGCAGTGAGGTTTTTACTCAGATATTTTTTTATTGAGATGCTCTGGATCAAGGAATAGGTGACGCGCATTGTTGTGGTCACCGTTCTCCTCCCCACAACCCAAGAACATTTCTCTATGTGACTTTATTCCCTGCAAGTGGCTTCCATTTTTATAATTTTGATTAGGTGGAGGGGACTTTTTTTGTATGCTCGGGTAAAAAGAACCAAGCAAACAAAACAAAAAAAAAAACAAAAAAAAAGGAAGGAAGGAAGAGAAAAAAACAAAACAAAACAAAAAAAAGCATTGTAAGGATTTAGACTGTGGATTACATGAACTCATGGATGTTGAAAACAGCCAGACACAAAGGATGATGAGCAGGCCATGGGATTTAAAACCTTCTTCAAGAACCCAGGAGCCTCTGCTTTTATTTAGGTCCTCGGATGGCATGTCAGATGAGGAAAAACACACAATGGTGATATTTAGCTTTCATTTTGACAAATCTAGGTTGATTGGATTCGCAACTGAATCAATTATTTATACATGAATTTTCTTTAGCATGATTACTGGACTGCAGTAGGACACCTGATTTATTATTCCTCCTCTTTGAGAAAAAAAAAGAAAAAGATGCACTCGTTTGCTCTTTATTTCGTTTAGCTTAGACTTGGTCACTGTATTCATGTGCAAATGGAGCAACTCTAGGTATGACACTCCAAATATCTCCAAATACTTTAGTTTAGTCTGCTGTAGTGTTTAGCACCCCCTATTCTTTTGGGTTGTTGTTGTTCTTTTAGAATATTCAGGTGAATATCACATGTAGACTTGACCTGTTGATGATCTTCATTGTCGTTTAATTGGTAGTGACTGTCCATCCATGACGTCTGGGTCTCTGTACGTTACGTCAGCTGTGTTGTGGTTTAGTCAGGACCTAAGTGCAGGATTGTCACTTCATTCATGGAGCCACCATTTGGAAACGAGGAAAACCGAAGTATTAAAGTTTAATCAGCAAAACACAACAACAAAGGGCTTACTTGGTTTCCCAGGTGTTCTTGGATCTCACCAGACAATTTTTGCTAATAGTGCGCAAGACTTCAAAGGTTAGTCTGACACTACAGCAATAAATAGTAGCTTTGTGTGCCCCGAATATGCATAATGATGT
The DNA here is from genome assembly GCA_032357475.1 of Enteromius thamalakanensis. Taxonomy (NCBI): domain Eukaryota; kingdom Metazoa; phylum Chordata; class Actinopteri; order Cypriniformes; family Cyprinidae; genus Enteromius; species Enteromius thamalakanensis. Next base: position 6,615,290 of record JAUCMT010000068.1, read on the forward strand.
CAACGTCTTTTTCAAGTAGATTATATTTACCCTTGTTTATTAAGTAACAAAACCTGCACGACGTGAGGGCTGATCACATTACATAACCGTTCCAGCTTTGAGAATAGATGGGCTGCCAATGGTTCAGATGAACAAATGAAGTCATTTCGAACTCAGGGCCTTGGAAAATACCACTACTGAACGCTCTGTTTCCTCAGGGAGACAGATAGCTGGAAAAAGGAGGACTGTATGTTAGATGTTAATGTTCATTTGATTTGACTTTGCATTTACTGCTCTAATAAGCTAAGTGGAGGCCAGTTTTATTAAAGTAACAGGTTAACTGAAAGCTAATTCATAGCCATCACTGTATAGTTTGAAAGTGTATGTAGCTTAAAGAAAAATCTGATGATGCATTTAAGGACGGATGCATATATAATGTGTATGTATGTGTGGTGTTAAATGGTCTGGAGTGATGGATGAGATTTTATACGAAACTCCGTGTGTCTTGTCACTGGGTTGAACATATGTACATATCCTTTTATATATCGAATTGCATGTGTGCTACGACCAATGACAATGATACATGCATTTTAGAATGGTTGAGGCTTAGGTTTTATTATTTTTTCCCCTCACCCTGAGGTCTTCCTGAAACTCTGTTAATGTAAACTTCATTTACTTTTGGTTTATTGATGAGACTACATTTCCCATGAGACAGCTGTGGTCATGTGCAATTTGGGATTGAATTGTCCGCTAACTTACATGGACAGTTCTACTCCTTGAATCTGATTGGCTGTGCAGTGCTCAATGAGTGCTAATACAGTAGATGGCCTTTAGGACTACATTTTCACTGTTGGAGTGACTCAGATTGTGTGTGCAAGCGGTATGAAATAGAAGTGGCTCAGTTTTGGTTTGTATGAGCAGGGAGAAGGAAATGCAAAAAAAAAAAAAAACGTAGGAAAATAACAGGCTTGATTGCGATGCTCTTTAGGGGCTCTCCATTCTGCTCATATCTTCTCTGCTGTTGAATCTATGTCGGTTGGCTACGATGCTTGATGACTGGGCTTTTTTGGAAGAATTTTATACTGTAAAAAAAAACAAAAAAACTTGATTTTAAAGGGATAGTTCACCCCAAAATGAAAATTCTGTCATAAATGACTTCTCATTTTATGTCTGTATGACTTGCTATTTTTTTTTGTGAAATTCAATATTTAGAAAAATATTTATTTCATTGTCCATACAGAGAAACTCAATGGGGTTTCCAGAAATAAAATTCACATTAATAATCTCCATGGGGAAATGTTTAATGATAAATTATAAATCTTTAAAAACAGCCCTTTTTGTTTCTTTTTTGACTGATGTGTTTAATATTCCTGTTTAACCGCATAATTTGTGTAAAAAAAAAGATGTAGACATTAAGAATTTAAACATTTGTATAAAGGCCTACAGCACATTTATATTTTGCAGTAATCGTAAAATATGTTGTTTATATTTTAGGTTTATATGTACCTCTTGTTTAAATTCAGCCATGTCGTTCACAATGGGAACGTTTTATGGGATGGTTCATTTCCTCTCTAAAGTCTTTACGCCTCCAGATTTTCTCATATGTTTTTGGTTAAAAATTACATTTACATGTGATTTACCTCATAGCTGATTGGTTTAGTTCATGGCTTTTCATTTGCAGGAGATGCTTTAAACATCCCTATGAAAAAAAAATTAACGAGAAAGATACTTTAAGAACCAAGGCTGCTGAAAAAGTGGGCAAACACTCTGTTGGCTTTTAAATAATAATGACAGTCTTCTCATTTTATGGTCAACTGTAGCTTTAATTTCTTGTGCTGATATTCAGTGCAGCATGCTTATTAGATACTTCTTTTGAATATTCAGTAGTAAAATGCATTGGTTTACCCCTCTAAAAGAAGCAATAAACTCCATGTAGCATCACCCTTGGGAAAAAGAAGATAGGTGGAAAAAGACCAGAGAGGTTCTGACAGGAGACACGCTACTAGTGCTTCGGCATGCTTGTGTGGTCGCTCAGAAAGCTCTGAAGCGGAAACTCGTGGGAGAAGTGTTGTTTCTCCACACCTAAGCCATCTCTTCCCTCCAGCTATCTGTCCTTTAAATGTCAGCTGCTCTGCTGTCCCATGTCCTGACCGTACGCTCGTAGGGCCGTGGTGTCGCCCGCCTTGGGAGATTTAGGATGCGGGCTGTCACACCACTGTACTAATCAAGTCCAAATATTTAATTTTATCATGTGAAGTGAAGGGGTGATTGTTGGCTGAGCAGTAAATTGCCTTTTAAAAGGGTAGCGTTTCTGTAGCTGCAATTTCTGTCTTTAACATTGGTGCTTGAGAAGTTCTGGAGGTCGTATGCTTTATATTTGACTTATATGTGCTCTTATCTAATCATTACAGCTTCGGAGAGTGTCGGTTAGATGTATGGAGAACCTCTGACATCAGTGTTTTATCTAGAGGTTGAGTAATTACTCTCTCCGTCTGACTGGAAATAAAGCAAGTGCTAATCGCTAGAAAAGTCGGGTAAAGTAAAGGTGATCCTCCCACTTAATGACAAAAAATGATCTTCTGTAATGACCAGGGCACCTCTAGGAGGACAATGAGATGGATACCCTTGTGCTGGATCACATGGCCTTGAATGTGTCATCTGTAACTATTTCTGCAAAAAGAAAGGACAGATTAAATGGTTTAAGTTACTTCTAAGTGTTGTAATTTTGGACTAAATTGCAGCTTGTTGTGAAATCTCAATTGTGTGTTTAATTCTCTCTCTCTTTCTCTCTTCCCTCTCTTTCATTTAGTTTGTTTGGCAATCACTAAATCAAGGCAGTAGCTATCCATCATCACAGAGCACAGCACTTCACGCACCTGAAATATGGTAGTCTGCTCACACATACACACAAACAAGTTTCATCAAGGTGACACAAAGCAAATCGCTCCTAACATTTTGCTCGAATTTGGTTACTTTAGCTCCACCACATTTAGTGCCAATAAGGGAAAAAATGAGGAGCGAAAAGATAAAAGACAAAACCACCATAAACATCCTGTGACAACAGGAACAAAGGCTGAGAGTTATCTGATGTGCCCGTCAATCTGTCCCATTAGAAGCAATGCTGATACCAACAGTATGTTCTACAGCAGAGCCTCTCAACTGGTGGCCTGCAGCTTCTCGGTAGAAGTTAATAGCCTTGAGCATGAACCATAGGATTGTAATCGAGATTGTCAGTTTTCTATGCCAATTTAACATGACATTAAATCATGTGCATGTTGTTAAACCTATGCCAGTCAATAATAATACATTTCCTTATTTGATTTTAAAATTTTTGCTTTTGTACGATAAACAATATTTTGGTGTTTGGTCTCCACTTTTCTGAAATAAAACCAGCTAAGAATCATCAATTCCATCGTCTAAACTCAATTTCCTATCCATTTGATTGGCCAAAATGAGTGAGTTCAGGATGAGTCATCAGTATTTCCAGAAGAGAAAAAAAAACAAATATTTGGTGTGGGAAATTTTAGGACCACACTGGCATATAGATGACCCAAACGGATCTCATGGAAGTTCCTACATATTTTACGAGGTGGCTAATTTGTAAATATTTGTATGACCTCAATTCATATGATTTTTGCTAAATCGTACATTTTGCCACACAGTTCCCAATTGGTATTAATTTGTATGAATGGCTTAAACCTAACCCCGACCCTAAACCCATCCGTCGCTGGGTTTTAGACAAATCGTACAAAATCATACGCTTAATTATGATACAAGTTCGAATGAATTTGCCACCTTGTACGAATACATACGAATTGGTTGTGAGACTGTGTTGAATGACCACAAAGCTAATAGTGGCATTATTTTGATTTAATGGAGTTTTTTTAATATTAGACTATTCTGTAAACAGCCATGTGTTGAGAAGTTAAGTGAGAGAAGACAGACTGCTGGTATTTTTCGTGTTGTGTGCAGATGTGTTTTGGGTTAGTTTTTATTAGCAAGAGATGAATTTGCTTTTTGTTTTGTTTTATCCCCATCAGGCACAGGAAATGTTTAAACTGAAGCTGTTTCCTAAAAGAAGTTATATTACTATGCAGCACTTTGCATATAACATAAATTTGCTTGCTTGCATGTCCTTTCCTAGTCCTGAATCATACATTTATGTTAAAAAAATTAGTGGCAACGTCCATTAATATTCATGTTTCTGAGAGCTTTGCTAATGTGGGTTCAGCTTCAGTTCATTGATTTAAACTGGTTGACTTTGCCTATTATGTGAAAGTTATGTTTAATAGACAGCTGATGGCAATGATAATTCATTCGTTGTCTCCACGATTATGAATCCTTTTTTGTTCCTGATTTAACAATACAAACTGTAAGAAAAAGAGCAGTAGACACTTTTGGAACTGCAAAATGCATTTCATATCCTGAATTGAGATGGCTAGTGTTTAGATTGAAATCCTTGCCCCAGAACCCTACTTGGAAACGAGAGAGATCTTTTTGGGGGGCCTGAGACTGATGATGATTCTTATTTGCGATGACGGCATCATAATTTGTTGTTTGGGTGCGGCAGGCCTGCTACTGTCTGGGCTTGTCTGCGAGTGCTACGACAGGCTTATGAAGTGTCAAATCTTTGTTATTAAGTTTGCCCAGGCTCACCTTGCCTGTAATTTAATTATGGCCGATAGTAGGCATCTAAATTAGGGGACCACTAAAATGTATAGTTTATTGTTTCAGTGTTTATTTCAACAATTGAAATGAAAAATCCTTCGAAAACTGCACTAAAGATTTTGCTAGACTTTAGTTGCTGCCTATGTTAACTAGTATGTTGCTGTTTTGGTGCAGAAAAGGGAAAAAAGAGGATATTTAATGCTGACTTGAGTAAAAGTGGGTTTTTATTTTTCCTGGCTGTCATGAAAAGGCCCGTTCACACCAAACATGATAACCACAACGATAACGATAGCTATATTTGCATCCACACCAGCAAAACAATATCATCTGTTTATCATAAGCTCAAGCGTGTCTGCTGCTTTAAATTCTTAAACCCGTGATCGCAGGATTGATTCTGATTGGGTGTCAATGTTTTAATCGTTCATGAGCTGGAAGAAAAATAATTCTGAAAAGATACCAACGATATAGTTTCTCTGTGCCTTTATCATTATAGTTGTGGTGTGGACATTCTCTTACATTGAGAATCTTTTTTAGAACTATATCTTTATAATTATCTTCAAAAATGTTTCTTAAGATAAGAAAGTTTTGAAAGATATACAGAGAATACAGAGACAGTTAATTGCTTGATGCTTTATGTAAACATATTTGAGCAATGTAAACACTATATCTCACAGCATGAGTATTTATTTATAAGTTATAAGGTTTGTGTTCGTTCACAGAGTGTTTTGCACAAGCTCGGTCTGAAAACTAACAATGTTTATTTCCAGCATGTTATGTCTGTTTATTTATTTATGCTGCATTGACATTAATTAAGTGAGCAGTGTCTATATCCAGTCCAGGCACATTTTGCTCATTTTCATGTATTTTCATTTCACTTGATTATTAGTCATGGAGGTTGTTATTTATCTTAACTAACGTGATCTTGTTTTTATCAAGCAAAACATGTTGAATTCTAACTGAAAGCTCAAGGCTCCATTTCCAGAGCCTCATTTCACTTTGCAGGAATGGATTTGGAGCATGTTGCTCTGATTAAAAAAAAAAAACCTGCAGTCCAAATCCTTCTTGCTAAATGACTGCACCAAGTGCTCTGTGGAAATCCAAATATGCTTTAGCCTTATAGGGGACAATATATTATATATACAGGGCTCTCAGTGAATTTGCTGAGCTATGAATTCCTAGCTCCTATGTTCTGCTTGGAACAAGGTAAAACCTTTACCACTTCAGTGTTACAAGGTCTTATTTTAAAGCCAAGGTCTTAGAAAGCACAGACTCTGTTTGGCCGTTGGTTATTATCAGTGTTAAAGGAAAGTTCTGCCATCATTTACTCACCCTCAAGTAGTTCCAAAACGAATTTCTTTCTTCTGCCGAACACATAAAGAATATATTTTGAGGAAAGTTTTTAGCCAGGGTGTTTTGGGTCCCCATTGACTTCCACAGATTTTTTTTTTCTACTATGGAAGTCATTGGTGACCAGGCTGTTTTTTCAAACTATGTTTGGTGGAACAAAAAAATTCATACAGATTTGGAACTACTTGAGGGTGAGTAAATGATGACAAAAGTAACATTTTGGGGTGAACTATTCCTGAACAAATCGATTCATTCAAATTAAGACTCTCCATTATGTGACAAAGGACAGGATGTGAGTACATTTCTTTATTCCCCATTGTAAACATTGAAAACAGTAAAGTAACAAAAGCAAAGTTAAGTAGGAAGCAAAATAATATGAAATAGCCATTCTGTGCCACTAATAAAACATTTATTTTAAATAAATTAGTTGCGTTGTTGCTTTTTAGTGATGCTTTCAAAACAGAATTGTTGACTGCTAATTGCATTCTAATGTCATGACACAATCACATCAATATCGTCACGCGAGGCGGCATTCATGATTGGATTAGATTTGGAGTTCAGCGCAGCGGACCAAAAGGCCGTTCGTTTGTCTAGTTGAATGTTATGTCGCTGTTTAACATGAAGCATGGTTCATGCGCATCAGGTAAAGCCTTTATTGTCCCACTTAGTCTTCGTTCCATTTCATTTAAATGCCCGTTTGTTTGCATTCATGCAGTATATTAACTCGATAAAATACCTCATCCATTTTTCTATTAGAATGTGAAGTGCTAATATTGGAAAAAGATTACTCAAAGACTGTTTTGCCCGGCTTGACATTAATACAGCGGCAGCAGTGTTGCAGATAGGTGCTGAGAGACAAAAAAATCACTAGCAATTTATTCCTGATGTGTCATGTTCTCTATAGCAATTATGATGCTGGCCTATTGTGTGAAGAATAAAGGAGATGCAAAGATAGCATTTGCCGTTTTTCATCAACCCCTTGCACAGCTCCTGATCTGTCACAACAAAATGCTCTCTCTCACCCTTTGCTCTCCATATCTGTCTTTCTCTCTTCCTTCCATCCTTGTGAACGCTGAGCTGCATGTGCTTTGACGTGCCTCTAGAAGATTTGACTTGTGTGTGGCGCACGACTGCAAGTTCACACTAGGCAACGGCCCTTGGGACTGTGTTACATATTTATCATGGCAATTAGGAGACTTGTGCGCTAAGGGCCATTAAAAAACGAAAGTGCCTCTGCGCATTGATGCAGTCTGTGCTCGTTCTCAGAGCCGATTATCAGTGGCTGTGGCTTTTGTGTATACACGAAAGATGCTCAAACTCTCCATTACAGCCACTATCTCGGCACTATACGGCCCCAACAAGGGCTCTGCCACTCCCTTTCACTGTACCACTATGCTTTCATAGAAAATAGCAGCTTGCAGAGGGAGAAATAAGGAGGATGTGGTCTGAAAAGCTTTGATAAGGGTACAGCAGGCGCATACACTACTACAACCAACAGACATCTACAAACCAAGGTTGAAAATAGCCCTTGTTTGTCTGGGTGACATATGTTGTATAGCCCCGGGCTCCAGGAAGCCAGCACCTCCAGCACAGGATGTTACTATAGCACACGTTACTATGATTCTCTTAGTCATTCATGAAGAGAAAAACCAAAGCGCCCGGCTGTGAAATCTCTATACAGCTACAAATCAGCTACAAATTGCTGAATGCTATGTAAGAGGAGATGTGGGACTTGTTTGGAGACCCAAGAGGCTGGACGGATGGGTAGACTCTGGGCCCATGCTTCGCATCCACAATCGAATGGACCCAGTCGTGCATGAATGAATGGATGGATGCATTAGCATCTCCTCACATCAGTCCTCTGATGTCTCCCACACTTTGATGTTTGGATAGATGGACAGAAAGAAGGGGGAAAGGAGAAAGAGATGGCAGAGGATGAGAGAGCGGGATGAAAGCCAACGCAGAAGGAAGAGGGAGGAAGATGGATCATTTGGGATTTTCACATTTGTCTTTGCATGGGTTTTGTGTTGCATGGTCTATGAAATGAATCATGACATAGAAAGTGAAAAGTGGGAAACAGTTCTTTTGGAAACATGTCTGTTGCAGGTTTTCTGTAGTAATCCACCCAGATCAATCTGGATCAATCATCCAATCTGGGATGTTCACACAGCCAAAATATGTGACCCTGGACCACAAGACCATAAGTGTCACCTTTCTAAATTGAGATCTATACATCATTTGAAAGCTTAAAAAATAGCTACAAATATACCTCAGCAACTTAAGAATAGTTTTGTGGTCAGGGGTCACAGATAACAATGGATTTTAATATTTTAATCAGATGTTTTCAGTGGATTCTTTACTATTCTTTAGCCCACAAAACTATTCTAAATGATTCATTCATTCACTGATTCAATGGCAATAGTTCTTGACTTTGGCAACCTAAATTTCAGTCTATTTCTTACTCTAATCACTCATGAGCTCTATGGACCACTTTGATGGTGCTTTTTATAGTACTTTTGCTTTGAAGCTGAAAGCTCCAGTTGCCATTTTTTTAATTGCATGTTTTTTGGGGGGTTGTGTGTGTTGCACAGAATAAAGTAAGTCATACAGGGTTGGAACTGTGTGAATCTTGAGAAAATGATTTCTTTAATGCCCATGGTGTTAGAATTAAAAGTACATTTGGGTGTTGTGTTTGGCCATTTAGTTTATTCAAGCGGCAGCAGAGAGAGATGAATGGTCTCATTATCTGTAGTTTGAACTGTAAGAAGCGCAGCCTTATGTCTTGTTTCTACATTTGTTAACGTACAAAGCCCTTTATCCCAGCAGTCTGATGCAGCGATTGAGTCACTGGAGATCTCACTGGGGGATTTGAGAAAGAGGGGCCATCAGAACTCTATCTGGACTTGGTAGCACATATAGACCACTAGCTTGTTCACGGTGTATTTACACAGCAGCTGATGGAGTGGCAAATTGAATGGATCTCAGATGGTGTGAGCTGGATACGAGTGAGGCATAGGACTACAGTAGATGGGTTTGAGCATGACAGAAACGGATACCGCAGATGATGAGAGCTCTTCAGAGGAAAGAGGAGCTGGAATGGGGATGGGAAATATTTTAAGCTTATTATGGTTGTTTGATGTGTCCCATGTCTTATGGGTCTGTGGAATAGAAAATCTAGAAGGTGTCTTGTATTTGTAAAGTGTGTATTGTTTAAAGATTGAGAGCACAGAACATAATGAAAGACATACATTTGTGCAGGATCGTTTGAAGACAAGGGTGTTACGCTATCTAAGGGTGCTTAAACTTCACAAACGATTAAGCTTTCACGAGTGGGAGTTAGTTCCTACGAGCAAGCCCAATCAGCAGAGCTGTCACTCAAAATCACTGGGGGCGTGGCATTACTCACCGCTACTTCTCTGGCTTTCTGCTGCAGTTTGACTGGGTTTATCATAATGAGAGGCTGTTTAATGAAAGACTTTATGAGTATATATATATAAAAATATATATTAATATATGTATACATAACACTTTATTTTTGCTTTCTTTGTACTATATTGTCAAAATGGATTGATTGCTTTATTTTGTTGATTCTGTTCATATAAAAACCAAACAAAAAGTTGTGCAATAATGAACAATGAAGAAAAAATGTACCTTGTAATTTAGTGTATATATTCAGCCTGGTGGCAATAAAGAGGTGTGACTTCCAAAAAGATTTGACTGAGAACGGAGACTGAGGTGTCCTCTCTCACCTTTGTACATTCACCACCAGTCCTGCTTAAGATTTCATTGTAAAATGTATTGTATGAAATAAAATTTAAGATAATGAGACTTTATGAAAAACATTGAGTCTTGTGTTATTATTTGAATTAATTTAGTTTGAATGAGTTAATCATTTTGTTTTATGTCTTTATGTTCATTTTCTTTTGCTTATAGAATCGAAATGCCTCGTTTATGCACATTGACCCTGTTTTGCTTTTCAGGCGAAATAGAAGCAGTGGTGAGTGTTTGGTGATTTCTTCCTCATGTTTTGGTGGTGTTTAGGATGAGATGCCATCGTTTTTTAATCCATTTTCTGTCACAGATGTTCATCTGCGTGTGTGCCAGATCTACTCCTACAATATGTGCCCAAAGCTAAATTGTTGAACCTCCCTTTTATCCAACAACCTATTGAGTGTTAGTTATTTTAGAAGTAAAATACATTCTTGGATACACTCGACTTCCCACTGTCTCTTAATAACAAAGATTAAAGGACCGTTATTGACAGACTGATGTCAAATTTCAAGGGTCAAAGCATCAGAGAGTCTTCTAAATAATGCAGAGTTGTCTTTAATTAAATGTTAACAAGGATTATATTCTTCTTTGCTTGTGCTTGAAGCTTGATTTTGGTCTTCAATACAAAATAATTGCATTGGATGGTAATTAGACATGTGAGCATGTGTTTTTTTTAACATTTAACATTTTAAGGCTTAGTGTTGGGAAACTGAATTACTTTTTGTGGTGTGTGTGTGTGTATATATATATATATATATATATATATAAAGTACAAAGCGGCATATGTACTTGTATAAACTTTTGCATTTCACACAGATGTAAAGAGGCAGAAACACGATCTTAATGCTCTACTGCACCACAGGACTTGCCGAGGCAAACAGTAAGTAAAAGTCAATCGCCTTGCATCCGTCAGCATCAGTACACAATGAAATGTCACAGAAATAACCAGTGGAACTGGTAACACCAAAGTCAATGTTCGACACCCAGGGGACAAAAATACCGCTAAAGTTTATACCCCGAAAGCACTTCAAGTCACTTTGGATAAAAGCATCTGCTAAATGAGTAAATGTAAATGAAATCTGCTTTATCCACCGGAGCTGGAATTATGTAAACAAGGCTTCAAATGCCATCTCCATCATGTAATCGTGTAATATACACATTTTAGCATCCAGAATGAAGCCGAGGAGCAAGCAAACACAAACGATAACTTGCATACTCTACCCACGGCATGTTTCATATCTCTGCCACGTTTTAACAGTTAATGATTGTCCCCAGAGGGCGAATGCTTCAAAGATTTCATAGAGCTTTATGTAAATGTACACCCTGCAACCACAAAGAGGAACATCAGGATGACAACAAGGATATATGCCATGTGAGATTTCATAACTGCCAATTTCTTAGAGTATGTGTGTTGGTGGACAACATGTCAAGACTATATGCAAGAAAGAGTTGTCAATATGAGCACCTTTGTAATTGATATTTCCAATAACTTTCAGCTGCGCTGGTGTGAAATGAGCCATTGAGGATTTAGTTTGAGGAGAGGGCTGCAGGCTTGTGTAGCTGGCATTTTGATTGTGCCATTTCCCTGGTCTTCTAATTCCCCTTTCTTTCCATCGTTGTTGTTTTCCCTTTGATTTGTTCCTTAACACGCCTCTTACATATAATGTGTTTGTCGTAGCTGTAGCTCTTTTGTGGGTCTCTCACCAGGAAGATATGTTATTTATAGTTTATTTTCTTCTGATTTTGTTTCCTTTGTGGAAAAAGCATTTCGTCCAGAGCTTCTACTTCGAGTGGCTACCAAATAAATTACCCATACTTTACAACAACAACAAAACCCATTTAAAATCAAGTTTGTTAAACCAAATCAAGTCAAATGTTGACTTTTAAAAGATTGATTAAATATTGATATAAATATATCATAGTAGTTATTAGAGATATTAACCATGTTAATATTAATATTGCTATTGTAGTTTAATTAATTCACTGTTTTAAACATTTTAATGTTAAATGAAATGTACTATAATTGGCCAGTATGTAAGTTTATTAACGTGACAGGTTTAATAGGAGAATTTACACTTGTAAATGTATAAACAACTGCAGATGTATGATTAATCATATCCGAATGCTTTAAATAAGCATGAGGCCAAATATTGTATTAAGATTATTTCAAAGTCAAAAATTTATTTTGTTCCACAATTGCATAATTTTTTTGTTTAGATGCATAATCTAGTTAATCTTATTTAGTGTTCTGTTCTCATTATACATGGGTGCATGGTTAGTTGCAATATATCAGATGGTTTAGTAATACTGAGAACCACTCCTTTAGTTGATTCAAATATTATTTGCTTAAAGTGATAAAAAAGGTTAATTATTTGGGAATGAACATAATTACTTCTGGGCAAAATAATTTTCCTCACATTAGCAAGCATATGCGTTCAAGCACACTATGTCTGTGATATCAGTATGCCGGGTTGCAGGTGTGTGATTCCTGTGCAATGTCACAGTGTTAAATTCATAAGCCCTGATCAGTGTGAAGTCTTTTGAGTCAGCTCAGCAGTGCTCCATTTTGCCCCAAACAGGAACATCTGATCCCTCTCTCTGCTGGAACGACGCATGGACCTGCAGCCAGATCATCTGTCTGTGAGCATCAGATCTGCTCCAGCTGAAACTTCATCCTTTTTTATTTAAATTTAAGATCTGCACTTGTATGCTTAATTGTGCACCATTAGTTTTCTGACTTTGTGTTTTCTCCCCCAGCCCTTATCATCTGCTTGACTCTGGCTTTTCAGGATTCTCTGTCCCCTAAGGTAATGTGTGTTGATTGGAGGATCTGCAGTAAATTGAAATGTGATTGGTGTAGCGTAGCGAGACGACACTCATCTGCCAAGTGCAGATGAGTGTCATTACAGCTTTATGCTTAGAGCCAAGCATACGCACAAGTGCACACATTCTCTATCCTACATGTTTAGATGTCCAAGTATGTTCCTTCTGTTTTACTCCACAGGACGTAATCCGTGTGTATCGGCTTATCTCTCTCTAGCTTACTCCTCAACAGCACAACGTTCAGCCAGATCTCGCCAAGAAACAATGAAGTATCACAGACTGGATACTTAAAAATGAGAGAAGAAGCCCTTTACTGTAAGTGCTCTGCTGCTTGGGGATAGGCCCGGAGAACCGGTCTGCATGTCAGGGATTAGGATTACACATTGCTGTCATAGGAAAGTTTTATTATCTAAAATACAGAGTTTTGTGAAAATTAAATTCTAATTCAATTGCAAGCATATATTTAATGTATGTCAACAAAAGCATTCCCTCTGGTTTGAAGGTACATTTACTTCCAATCCTAAACAAAAATCCAGTCTTGCTTGATTTTACTACTCCATAGTGATTTGGTCTGTGTATGTTGAAATGGTTTAAGTAGTTGAAATAATTTTGTATTTAACAGTAGTATTCCTTCTTGTTGTGCCCAATGAAATCCAAATAATGTCTGCTTTTCTATTTGAAGAAACAATCATACCCTTCTGTGTCTGTTTTAGCGTCTTCTCTCCAATGATTTAATAAAGCTCTTGTTCAGAGCTCATTAACTGGCGCATTCATGCAAAACTTGATTTTAAAATGTGTTTTATTTAATATTATTTTCTTAGCAATACCTGTCACAAAACTGGCTGCGTGTCGATGCGTGCAGGCAAGGAGAAGAGGACGGAAGAACTTCAAATAAAACATTTAATGAGCAAAACTAAATACAGAAAAACAAAGGCTGACGGGGCAGCAAAACAACAAAACACACATCA